>JAFVLL020036262.1:0-19742 GCA_021397915.2 Tor tambroides | reverse complement strand
CTCTATGATGGTTGAACTTAACAGTTAATCCGCGAATCGCATGCGTGCCGAACCGTGGGGACTGGTCCGTACGGATCACGGATCATCTACGATCCATTGCACCCCTAATGAAACACATTCTTGCTAAGGTTAAGGACTTGAAGATGGGGGAAAAGGTACCAGCTTTATTCTTGGCAAGTTTTTTACTACTTGCTGTTCCTGTGCCATATGTAACACCGTCTATAATGACTGAGGCTCCGAAGGGTTCACTTGGGTTTTCTGGGCAAACAAAACAATATTATTACACACAAAAAAAGATAAACCAAACACACATGCAAAGTAAAATCATTATGCCACAACAGGCCATGTATTAATGCGATTTTATCATGGTTAGAAAGAGCTGTTAGCTACAGCAATCCCAAAATGTCTTTAACCAAACCATTCGGCATGGCCTTTAGTGGTTTATTGCTTTCACGACAGCATTATAACACATTATGTAAGTACATTAAGTACATTGATAAAAATCACAACCCATTTTTCTGCCGAGCGAGCTCATTAGCACAACTGTAAATGATACCGCAGATATGCAGACTCGGTACACAAATAACTCAACACGTGCTTATTATTGGCTATTTTTTCACAGCTTCAAACAGTTTCTCAATTACAATTTTAGTCTTCTGCATTATGCTACTTACCACATTCAAAAAAGTTGTAAACTGGTCGCACTTTGAGCACTCTTTGCATATATTCGTGCAAAATGCACACTTCTGACTTCCCGTTAGGGTTGATGACAAACTCTGAAATATAAATACGGTCTTGTTAAAGCACCACTTGTTGTGTACTGCTCAATTCACTAATGCAATGACTCATAGACAAACACCTTTCTTTGTGGGGGCGTCTTGTACAGACAGTGTGATGAGCTTCTGATTGGCTGGGAGGATGGGCCTCTCAGACTCGGCCTGCTTCCTCTTCATGTCCCTGTTAAACTGTCTGCGCTCAGCCCATGTGCGAAACTTCTTAACCGTCACTTGCTCAAAATCAAAGCACTTCTCTAGGTAGCTTCTAAACGCCTCAATGTCTGGGATACAAGTCATGAGAAGAGAGTTTACAAACCATGTGGATTTTAAACAGTGATGCACAGGAGAGAGTGAAACCTCATCCTCTTACCAACAGACTCATCCTTGCACACCTCCACCTTGGCTTTGACCTGGCCCAGCGCTCCCTGTGCGGTATCATTGGCTTGGCTCTCCTTCCCCTCTGCAGATCCTCCTGGCTCCATTAGGTCAAGATCTGGATCTTCTGATGTTGGTCTGCCGGTCGGCTCTTCTGTGGCAGTAGAGTCAGGCTCATCGACTCTCTCCAATGAGATGCCCTCCTCACCAGATTTCACTGGAGACACCTCTGCAGTCGGAGTCACCTCTCCATTCTGTTCCCTTTCTTCTTGTTCCTTCATTTTCTTATAGTGTAAGCAGGGAATGCTACTGGTTGGTGGGTCATGTTTCTGGGGGGGAAATGAGTAGAATAAAGGGATGAAGTGCATGAGAACGCAGAGCACTCAATTTGTAAATAGAATTATCTTGGGGGAGCCAAACCATTTACCCTAATGCTTCCTGTTCCAAGGAAGTAAGGTCTAGACCAGGTGACAACTCTGGTTTCTCGGTGGAGGTAGACTGGAATGCCAGAGTTATGGAATGTCATGATCCATCCATCGGGTAACGGCTCAGTTGGTGGACGCCCGCGACCTTAAAAACAAATAAAAACTAGTCAGATCAATAATAATAACAACAACAACAACCAAAAAACTACAGTCACCTAGAATTCTACGTAGGTTTTTATCTTGTTTGAATCAGTGTTATTTTTAACAAACTATAAAATGAAAACATTAATGGAACCAACAAAGTAAATTGTGGACCTTTTTTTGGATTTTAAGTCTGATTCTGAATATACACTACTGTTCTGTTCTGACAAAGTCAGAAATTATCACATTCACCAATGATGCATTAAACTGATAAAAAAAATGACAGTTAAGACATTCACATCGTTACAAAAGTGTTGTTTCAAATAAATGCTGGATTTTTGAACTTTATTCAAAAAAGCATCCTGGGAAATGTATCATTTTCCACAAAAAATATGAAGCAAGTGTTCAACACTGACAAGAAATTTTTCCTTTGCACTAAATCAGTATGTTTGAATGATTAGCTTAAAAAAAAAAAATGGAATTTTACTTTTAATTTTATAAATATACAAAAAAAGTTAAACATATGATAAAAACAGTTACTTTAAATATTAATATCAAATAATTCCTGAAGTAATTAAACAGCCTTGGTGCGTATAAACACCAATCTTACAGACTTTAATACAATGTGTGTATTTACGTTTCAAATTTTATAGAAGTTTCTTTTTTTTTCTTTTTTTTTTTTAAACAAAATGTGTTTAAAATACTTTGGCAGCACACACAAAAAAAGTGGAACCCACAGAAAACTCTAATAACCTTGAGGTTTGAAAACACATTGTCTTTGTGTAGTTGCAATAATGTAATCTTCCATTCTAATAATCATGTATAATTTATCTTAATCTTTAAAAGTTTAAACAGTGTAGCAACAGTGTTTAGAACTTCCAATCAAACTTTCTATGAGTTAACCAAGAGTTTCTGAGGCTCACTCTTAAGGACAGTCTTAATTTTGGTCATCATGGGCTGAACTCCAGCCTCCCCGTCTGAATGATGATCACTGTCTCCAGCATACTTGTCTTCAGCCAGACGCCTCTTCTTAGGCATGGGCATGCCTTCCTCCAGCAGGGCATCTACATCATTGTCAAAGTCCTCCTGGAAGAATAGGTGGGTTAGTAACTGGCAGCCACTGACACGTCATCAACTAAACGTACATCAAGATTTGAATCAAGCCCATTTTGTGAGCTGTAATTCAAATCTTCTTCAAATGGACCACCTTGTTACAATCCTGGATCCTTCCTGAGGAATAAAAGACACCCACTCTATTTGTGGTTGATGCAAATTTCAGGAGATGTTTTGATTGATGGCATTTACAGGTTTAGACTGGAATAATATTATCTTTATTTAACCAATGTAATATTTCAGTTTGAACAAATAAAATGGCCAAATCAAAAGAGGCATAATAAGGCCATGCATTTTACCTCATAGGAGTAATTCAGGTCCTCCTCGTGCGCTTGCTCCTGCTGAACAATCATCTGAGACCTGAAACCACTCGGCTCCCCATCTTCCACTTCTAGAAAGTTCTCGCTGAAATCTTCCAGGTCGTCCAACACTGCAAACTCAACCTTGTTCTCCTGCTCTGTCTCCAGCTCTTCACTGTTTCTAACTAAGCCTAAGGAACCAGTGCTCATGGTCGAGCTGCCTGGCTCTAAAGATTCATGCAATTCACCATTCAGTCCCTCTAGGCTCTGCTCTTCATCGCTAACCTGCCCCAAACCAGTGTACAACACCTTCCTGTCTTTGCTCTTACTGCTGTCTGAGAAACTGACGCGGATCTTTACATCTTTGAGGAGTTTGAGATCAGGTAAGAACTTGGTAACTGGGGGAGCATGGCGAGCGGTTCTAGGACACGTGGCCATGGGGTCAGGGCTACCTGATGGGTGACTGCTAACGGACAATGTGCGCTTGTTGAAGAGGAGCTGTTCATCCCTGTCCACTGCTGGGGTGTGCTGGTGTCCATCACCACCAGAGCTAACGTCCATTTCCTCTGCGTCACTGGACGTTTGCAGGGGAGGTGGTGGAGGTGCTTTACTGTAATCATTCCCCGCCAATACTGCGTCTGGTGGCTCCAACGGGAGGGGAGGTAAAATCTCATTCACATCCATGTTTATTTTCTTAAAAAGAGCTATATTAAAAACTATACGAGAATGCAAGTGGGAAGGGATTTGCCTAATTTAGCTAAAAAAAATAAATAAATGCAGCCCCTAATACATGCATGAGTACATTACACAGCTCTAGACACCTATTTAACAATATTCATGTACATGGTTGAATATGCTAAGCTGACTACATTGTTCTTTTCATTAATGTAGACAGCTTTTTAGAAATCACTGTCTCAATTATTGGAAATCACAATGCATTCAGCTTAAACGTTGCCCACATCTAAGCACTGTCCATCCTGGGAGGCCAGATCTTCTGCCAGTGCTGAAAGAAAGAGAAAAAGAAAAATCAAGAGGCATTCAAAGAGCACTAACGTTACAGAACTGGATCTAAATGGGAAAACTTCTCAGATGCACCTTTAATTTCCCAAAATGTTTACCTCACAACGTAGGCCTATGCCCCAGAAAGCAATAACACAATTGATTCACAATTGTTCGTTTGCATGTCGACATTAAAATTGGCTGTTGTTGCTAAATAAATAGGTCAGCAAATAAACACAGTATTTGTAGTGTATTATCACGAACCATAAGCCCTAAAGGCCTTTGCTAATTGGTCGGCTAAGAGAGCCGGAAGGCAATGTGGTTAACGATACATTTTATCACGCAGATATTAAAAACTGCAATTTTGTGTCTCGCCGCTGATTTTTTTTAAACAATTACGTGAGCGCTTTCGTGTTTGTTTAGCAAAAACTGATCCATGCCTCGATTAGTTCGCCCGCGTTAGCCGTAATAAGGAGCCGTGTGCGGCAACCAAACCTTTTCAACCCAACCATACGTTAACCAACTAAATGTCGAAAAGAATAAAAACCACAGCAGTTTCTGCACACTATACTCGTTTACTCACCTACTACACAAATGCTCTATTGAAGACCGCATGCAATCAAAAGATTTTTCCGTTTATGGGTTTCAGATGGCCGTCTCGTCTCTCCGCCATCTTCACTGCAGAGCAGCATCAGAGGATCTGAACGAACACGCCTCTCAGTCTCAACCGCTGTCTACATTCATGTGATTGGGCCAACATGACTCAGGTTTTACAGAAATTTGCTTCAGATGTGGACAATGGTGTGCAATTTATTTGTTGCATGGCTTGGTGAAATAATATGCTACACCACATCATTAGCGGACATGATCAGATATCAGAGTGCGATAATCTAGCTTCTGATGTCATTGACATGCATTCTACATTTAGTTGTGATCACTCAAGTGCATGACTATACAGCGACAGAGCTGTATGAAATGTTACCCTCCTACATTTTATTATTAAACAACTAAAAAATTAAACAATTAAAAAACCTGATTTCTTTTTAACTAGAATCTTAAAAATGAGACTCATTACCACCTGTCTAACTGCTATTTGTTTAGACTAGTTTGTCCTAACTAAAATTTATGGCTAAATTTATGCAACTGCATGAACAGCTTCAGAGAAAGGGTAACTGAATCCCACATGGCTGCATAAAAAGGTTACCGAAATCTGCTACCCTACTCTATTTTACACAGAATGGCTTTAATGTTACCCAAAATAACTCTGGTGATGTCTAGCCTACTCTATTTTATATTCTTGAACGCAGTTTGTTTTTATGTGAATAGACCCAGAGATTAACAGAATCTGACAAGTGTAACTGGTTACCGAAATCTGTTGCCCCTCTGTATTTCACACTGAAAGTGTGTGTGATTTACGCTGATGTTACCCAAATTAACTCTGGTGATGTCTAGCCTACTCTATTTTATATTCTAGAAAACAATTTGCTTTTATGTGAACAGATATACAGAATCCAATAAGGGAGGCTACATGTTACCGGAATCTGTTACCTCTATTTCACACAAAAAAAGTGCAGCCCACTTTCATGTTGCCCAAATTCACTCTAGTGATGTCTAGCCTCCTCTATTTAATATTCAAGAAAGCAGTTTGTTTTTATGTGAATAGACCCAGAGATAAACATAATCCACCAGTAAAACATGTTACCCAAATCTGTTGCCCCTCTGTATTTCACACAGAAAGTGTGGCTTACTTTAATGGTACTCAAATTCACTATGGTGATGTCTAGCTTCCTCTTTTATATTCTAGAAAACACTTTGCTTATATGTGAACAGACACAGAGATACACAGAATGCAATAAGGCATTATAACAATACCGAAATCTGTTACCTCTCTGTTTTTCACACACAAAAAAGTGCAGCCCACTTTCATGTTACCAAAATTCAAGATAGCCTCCTCTTACTTTATATTCTAGAAAGAATTTTGATTTTATGCAACCATAACAGGTTACCAAAATCTATTAGCCTTCTCTATTTCACACAGAATTGCTTTATTGATGGAACAGTTCGTTTCCAATCAGATTGAACACCAAGAACTGTATATGAGTTTTAGTATCAGTATCAGCTTTAGTAGTAGATTCAAATTAAATATGAACACTTAACTGGTTTTCTAAATGACTTCATTTTTGCAAGAAGAACAGCAAACTAAACTGGGACATGTGAAATAATAATGAGTGCCCTTAAAAATAAAGCTCAATCAATCTACATTTGGCTTTATTGAAACTTTTAGAGTAGTGGTGTCAAATGATTAATAATTGCATCCAAAAATAAAAGTTTTTGTTTACATATTGTGTATATTTATTATGTATATATAAATAAAAACACAAACATGTACATATTTAAGAAAAATATGTTATGTTTAGAGAGTAAATATATTTATATATAACAGAAAATATAAGAATATGAATATATAAATGTATGAACGTGTAAATATTTTCAAAATATATACACCGTGTGTATTTATATATACATAATAAATATACACAGTACACATACATATATAATGTAAACAAAAACTTTTATTTGGATGCGATTAACCGTTTGACAGCACTAGTTTAGAGCAGTTAACATGTATGTCAACAAGTCATAAGGTAAAAGAATCACTGAATCGAAAGAACCGATTCGCCGAATGACCTGATAGGGGGCAGTAATCGGTGTCTTTCTCCAGGAACAGCAGGAGCTAAAGAAGAGCGCTTGCAACGTCATTTGATGACGTTTCACGAGTAACGTCAGAGGAAGTTATTCCAGTAAATTCGCGTTAACTAACAAGTTAAAATCCTAGAAGCTTTATCCAGTCGAACGTTAAAAACAGAGCAGTTTTTTTAAACAAAGCGTCAACCATTTCCCACCAGCACGATGATGATGATGATGGACGAAGACCAGCCCAGGACATTGTAAGTGCTGCTGTAGTTTAGTCGGCCACTCCACGAAGCCAAACTCGTGTTTAAACACGTTTAGTAAAGCGGCGCACAGGTCGCAAACGCAGCACGCCAAACTTCAGATAATCAGCTCAATGGTACAACTCTGTTAATTACTCTTTACGTTTTGTATGAAGTGTGATATGGGCTTCCATGCTTTCAGTCCCTACAGCACAAGCCGGCTAGACAAACACCAAAGTGGGGCAGCGGAACCGAGCCTAGCAGAGTTAGCGGTGAAGAATCCAGTGTTTCCCTTCACCTTACTTAAATTTATCCGGTTATATCCAAATGGAGGAACTCATTTGTCCACACTACGGCTAATTACGGTGCAGAAGAGGCTTTTGCCAGCGCACAAATTCCGTTTGTAGCGCTAGGCTTCCGTTACCCAATGAGCTAACTACAAAAAAGCGCTTAAATGTTATTATATCCTCACATGGCCCTTATCACACTTTCCTCTGGTGGAAAATCCTGAATCAGACGGACAGTCTGTTTACTCTGCGTGGTTTCTCCCATAAATAGGGCTTTTGGACCATGTTAGCTGTTGGCTCTAGTTCGCTGAAAACGTGGCAGAAATGAAACCTCGCGGAATGTGCTGCTGGCTTGAGAGATGAAGGAAAAACGCGACGCATCGACCGTGTTTCTCAGTTTGCTGTGCTCTCCTGTGTTTTTAGGTATGTCGGGAACCTCTCCAGGGATGTTACGGAGGCCCTCATCCTGCAAGTGTTCTCCCAGATCGGCCCCTGCAAGAGCTGTAAAATGATAAATGATGTGAGTTGAAAAAACATCTGAAATCCAGGGATTCCACTGTCATGGAAAACCGAGAAATATTTTTCAGGCCTGGAAAAGTCATGGAAGTTAGTAGAACCTCAAACGTCATGGAAATTTCTATAGTTAATACACATTTCTAGCTGTTATTGCTGTTAAGTAGAATAAAATTTCCTTGCAAGTGGGAATGGGCAGTTTGAGCAAATTGTCATTGAGTCGATCCAAAATAATTCTTTAAAACAAAAAAAATTCTTGTCCACTACTAACTAATGACTTTTAAAGAAAGATCATGGAAAAATTCATTGATCAAAAAGCTTGGGAACCCTGGACACCCGTAACTTACCGAGATCAGTGTTTGACCCAGATCGTTTTGTGTGTTTCAGACGGCTGGAAATGACCCATACTGCTTTGTGGAGTTCTATGAGAACAGACATGCTGCTGCAGCTTTGGCTGCCATGAACGGCAGGAAGATCTTAGGAAAGGTAAAATATTGCACCCTCAAAAGTAGATTGGATATGGTTTGAAATGAAGTTACACCCCTTAAATGTCTTGTCAGAGCTATATACTAAGATGACACACTTTAGTTCTCTTTAGTTAGCACATTTATAGTGTGTTTACAGGTAAGTTGCTTTTAACCTGTACATCAAATCTTTTAAATCCCTTCACCTCATCAACTATTTACAACATTCAAGTCAAAGTATACTGACCAAGGAATTACTTAATTTATGGTGTTTAAAGACTTTTTGTTTTTCGGTAAAACATTTTTTTTTTTTATCTTTGTGGCATATTGCTGCTTTTACAAATTGAAAAAAAATGTAAGAAGCCACAGTATGACAATGCACAGTAAACAAGTCAAAAATAGACGTGTTCATTGCACGTTCATACCGTTAGCTTATGGCTTTAACATGATGATATTTAAATATAGCTGAGAATACTATTGTTGTATTGGTAGTTTGAAGCATAATCAAATAAGCAAGATATTTATCCAGAAAGTCCTTGCAACACACCAGAATCCTTTACTGGGCCATTGGAGTGCCTAATTACTTTGTTATACTGTTATATTTCAAACTCCACAAAGCATGTGAGCATTTTTTTTTAAAGTCATCTTTTGGGTACAGGTTGACCATTTTTATTTTTGCCCCCCCTCCTCCATTTATGTCAACATCTAGCCTTGCTTTATCATCGTCTACACCTGTACCAGGCCTTCAAATTTAGCAAAGCCTTGGCAAAAATATATTCAGTGCAAATATTTTATCCTCAACAGGTAATGAAGGACCATTTGAGGAGTAATACAAGTTGATAATGTCACTTCTTTGTAAGTCTGCTGTTTAGACTCTCTTCCTATGTAGAAAATAATTCCAGAGTTTTTTTTTTAAATAGTCCCTTTTTCTTTGAACCTGAGTGATCACCAGGGTTTTTATTTTGTTGTCAGCTTATTTCTTCTGCGTTTGGAGGCTCGCCATATTATGCGGCTAAGTAAGATGAAGATGATGTTTTATGCCGGTGCTTGTCTTAATCTGCTGGTCTCTGCTCTGCTTTCTCTCTTAGGATATGAAGGTCAACTGGGCCTCAATGCCAGGCAGTCAAAAGAAAGACACAAGCAGTAAGTGTCCTCTGTTGCTAATGGATGCATGTGCATGTTGTGTTATATTGGCATATCTAAGAGCCTGTGTGGTCAAACTGTAAAGCATTTTTGTCTTTTGCTTCATGGTTTATGAAATATCTAACTGTTTCCCCCTCAAACCCTTATTGTAGATCATTTCCACGTCTTTGTCGGTGACCTGAGCCCAGAAATCTCAACAGATGATGTCAGAGCAGCCTTTGCTCCGTTTGGAAAGATATCGTAAGTGGAATATTGTGTAATTCAAGTGCTATTTAAACCTTATCTGAGCTGATTGTCTAAACATTCAGATTCTTACTGAGTTCATGTGTTTGGTGCAGTGACGCCCGTGTGGTGAAGGATCTGGCCACAGGCAAATCTAAAGGATATGGTTTCATCTCCTTTATTAATAAATGGGTAAGATTTTGCATGTTATTTGATGTTAAGTGATAGTTATACCCTGCAGCAGGATAACATGAATGTAACTTTTTGTGTTTTTATGGCTTTTTTATTATTGATCAGTTTGATTGGTTTTGTTGCCACTGATAGGATGCAGAAAGTGCCATTCAGCAAATGAATGGCCAGTGGCTGGGAGGCAGACAGATCAGAACAAACTGGGCCACAAGGAAGCCATCAGCTCCTAAATCAAACAATGAAGGCAAGTCAGTTTACACAATAGAATCTGACAGTTTCTTTGGTCTCTCATTTCTTGTCTTTTATGTAGCCATGTGTTATGTGAACCACCTACAATGAACTTGGGTAGTTTTTCTTTTTATTCATGTGTCATTTATTTGTGTCATACTACTCTAAAACGTTCTCTCTTTTTGATCTAAAGCTGCCAGCAGCAAACACTTGTCCTATGAGGAGGTCCTGAACCAGTCGAGTCCGAGTAACTGCACCGTGTATTGTGGCGGCATTGCTTCTGGCCTTTCAGGTTTGTCTAAGGCCCTGTTTACACTAGTGCCTATTCGTTTTAAAATGAACATGATCCTCTTCTACACTGGCGTTTTCATCACGTTTCAGAAATGATCTCCGTCCACACTACACAACCGAAAACGCATGTCACAAGACCATTCATGCTGGTACAACCATAGATGCGTATAGGTAGATTTCCTATTATTTAGATGGTGGACACGTCTACGTGCTTGGAGCGGTCGAATGGGGCATCTATCTATACAAATCTATGGGTACAACAATGAGCATGATGTTATTGTTTACACGGTCGTCAAGGATACACCGTCGTTTTCAAAAGTCTCCGTTTTGGTCCGTTTACACTGAAACACAACCCCGGAGTTTTCAAACTAAAACGGGGTCTGCAGCGTCTTCAAAAGTTTCCGTTAAACGCCAGAGTAGTGTAAACAACAGGCGTAACCGTAGCAGAAGTTATGCGTTTTAAAACAAAAGCGCACTAGTGTAAACGTAGTCTCAATATATGTTGTGAGAAGAATGTGATCTTGTAAGACCTTGCCGAATTTTAAAACAGGTTTGCACATCCTGTCAGTAAGCCAAGCAGAGCTAGATAAAGAAAAAAGTGTGTTTTGAAATCTAAAATATGAATATCCTGTTTGAATGTGTTTTTCCTCATCCACTGTAGATCAGCTGATGAGACAGACTTTCTCTCCGTTCGGGCAGATAATGGAGATCAGGGTTTTCCCGGAGAAAGGCTACTCATTTGTGAGGTATGTCGTACTGCTTCTCTGTGACTTTAAATAACTCACCTATGCATATACTTCAATTTAGAGTGTATGTGTGGGCTTTTTCTTTTTTAGGTTTGACTCTCATGAGGGTGCCGCCCATGCCATAGTGTCTGTAAATGGGACGTGCATCGAGGGCCACATTGTAAAGTGCTACTGGGGCAAAGAAACAGCTGATATGAGATCCATGCAACAGATGCAAATGCCCCAGGTAACCCTTCACCTTGTTCTTGACCTCTCAGAAACATTTCCTCTGCCCTGTTGCAAACTCAAGTCTTACCGTTTCTCCTTTTCCACAGCAGAATAAACCCACCTATGCGGCCCAGCCTTACGGACAGTGGGGTCAGTCATATGGCAACGGTCAGCAGATGGGTCAGTATATGCCCAACGGCTGGCAGATGCCAACTTACGGCGTCTATGGGCAGGCCTGGAATCAGCAGGGATATAAATAAGTACAGATGTGGCTGACTAATCCCTCAGTCCAATCATTAAACCCCACTCCAGTGTGGCATTTGCCCAATGGGACTCACCATTACACCAGTTCAGGGGTTGTTGAAAGGGCTGCATTCAGCCCACTGTACATTATACTCAGACCATTAACTTGGAAGGAATCCTGTCTTTTGTCTCTTTTTGTTTTTAGGCCCCAGGATTTTTTTGTTGTCCGATTTTCTTTTAAAAAGTACTGCATTTCGGGGACTTCAACTGTCTAGTTTTGCAACAGATGGAATGTCTTTTCAATGTGTTGAATCTGCAGGCTCAATTTAGCTCACACCTCGAACGGTGTAGAAAGTTTGAGGTCTAATATACTGCACTCTTTGTATGGAGTTCTTGTCTCTAAAACTGATTTGTTCACGAGTATCTTTCATCTTTTTGTCAGTACGACTATGCTTTACATTTTTTGATGAGAAAAGTTTCAAAAATTGAGACGTGTGATCGCGTTAATCGAATATAAAATATTTTATCTCGTGACGCCTAGTGATAAAGGTATTTTGCATATATAGGGGAGATTATTCTGTGGCCTTGAGTACTTGAGGTTTCAGGAACTTCATGATAAAGTTTTGGACAATTACTAAAGCTTTTAACTAGTTGTATTAACACAGAGGTGCAGAAAACATGCTTCCTTTTTTGTTCAAATTAAATGTTAGACTATTCGTTTTGTAACATGGAATTGTTGGCTCAATTTTTAAAACTTTTTTTTTTTTTTTTTTTTTTCCATGTTTTTACAAAATCATGTTTGCTCGGATCAGTTGAGGGTGTGACAGCACCGCAGCTAATCAGCGGTAATGGCAGTGCTGTAGCATCTTTGTAAAGATTTTTGTAATTCTGTGTAAAATGAGGTTGTGAATTATTTCTTTAAATCTTGTAAATTCAGGGTTTGTTGAACATCTGTAATGTAACGTTGCATGGACATTCTGAGCTCTGTTCTTGTTACAATCTCTTGTAAAATCCATAAAACCGTGTTCATTAGAGTTACTGAGATGCAATTTTTTTATGTTTCTCACATACTTCTTCCCCAAGAGTCACTGCTGAATTTACAAGCCAAAGACAATAACAAAAATGAAGCGAGATCTTGCATACTTCCACCTTGCTGTATTGAGATGGTGATTGTAATGTCAGTGTTTGATGTATTTTGGAAAGGTGAAGAAATGCAAGATACTCCTGGGTTTCAGCTACACGTTCTCGAGTTGCTCAGACGGCCAAATTCTTTACCGGACACTGGTGTTTTTTCTCTTACCATCATTCTTTTTTCTTACTGGGCCCCAACATTGAGTCATGATTAAGTAGATCAAATTGAAAGTAATGAGCAACTGTCCCTTTTTTTTTTTTTGTCTTTTTTTTTTTTTTTTTTTTCTCCTTTTCTTCTGTGTCATGTAAATTTATCAACATAGTTATTTAATGTATCTTTTTTCTATCTAACTGGGATTTTTTTTTTTTTTAATTTGTAAAAAGCTAGAGAAGTTTACTGTTATTTTGAAACACCCCGATTATATGCTTCCATCTAATGTTGTTCCATTTACTATATTCCATGTGTAAAAACACTTAATAATAACCATTCAGAACTACTTTGTTGTCTCGAGTGTTCAATGAAAGAATATTTTCCAGTATTTTATAATTGTGTGTGAATTCATGATGCTTTGTGGTAAAAGATGACCGATACATCTTGGCTATGTGTGGGGTAAGATGTGCTGCTTTCTGCTATGGTCATTTAGTCAATATTTCTAATCATTTCTATAATTATTATATAATGATAATATTCTAATAATTCTATAATGTCTTTTATTAAACTGAAAAATGAGATTCAATTTCACATTAAAAAAAATTACAATCCACTTTCCATTTGTTACATATGGCCATTTGGTAATGATGCTTCATTCTCTTTTATAAGATGCTAAATACACAATTCAACAGATTCTGGTTGACTCTTTTTATTCTTAACATTGTAAATACATTTGGAGTATTATACAGTTTGTTTATTAAGGTCCTATGGAACAGGTTTTAACACCTTGTTTAAAGCAAAGCTTTTCTGTCAGCTTGGAGTGTTTTGGTTGTCACTTTGTTCTCAGTAAAGACCACAAAATGGCAATTTTTTGTTTGTAGCAGTAAACAAACACATTGTTTTCCTGTAAGGCTTAGGAAGGAGGAGAACTGTTGCTGTAGGCCTCAGTTCCTCACTATGTGTCATGGACTTCAGAAGTGTTACTACATCTCCAATGTCATTTCTTCTCAGTCTTCTGAAATGAAGGGTGCAAATACAGGTTTATCTAACTGTACTTTACGTAAGATTTTGTTTCACCAGAAAAACAACAGCCCGTCATTGTTGATTTTTTGGCAATGATTTTAGCTCCTGCTAAGATGCTAATGTTTTACTTTGGAAAAGATTTCACACCGGATCAAATGAAAGGGAAATGAAGTGAAATCTGTCTACACAAAATCATATAAAAGGACAGACTCAATCATTATTCAACACCATTTTGTAGCATAAATAGTGTGGAAATTGTTTACACTGAAAAAATCCAACAAGAAGTGCATTTCAAGTACCAAGATGCAAAAGAAAAGGAATGTTGGACACTTCATGCACTCAACTATTGCAGCTTTCATTAAATCACAGAAGAGGAAGAGTTCATTGAAAGTGTGTAATGTGCAGGGACCCAACTATGGAATGTACTGTAGAATTCATGTAAATTTGGGCCACTTTTAACAGTCATCTAAATGTAAAACAGTGGCCCAAGTGTGTTTAGCAATAGTGGAATGACATGACTTGTATTACATTTAAAGGAAATTTAATTGGCAGAACAATAATTTGCAGTTTACATAATATAGTTTCCATAATATAATTAAAAAACTATGCATGGAATGCTGTAGCCTACAATTTTCAATTTCTGCTTTAAAAAAAGGCAGACATGTAGAAATACAACAGTTATGATTCACTGTCACAAACACTGTCTGTTATGATTCTTTCTAGCTTTACACAAGATCTTTGTGACATCTAGTATGAACCTTTGTCCGGTCTTATATACAACATTACATCTCAAAGAGTATCTTTGCTGTACAAAGGAGTTGCTAATGTAAGAAGATAGTAAGTCACTGTTTTTTTTTGTTTGTTTTTTTTTACCCACCCTCACTTTTTAATTTGAAGTAAATTCTGCTCGTAGCGTTGGCCTCCATTTTTAATACAGAAGCTGTAACACCAAAATCGGTCACTAGATGGAAATCTCACCCAACACTTTGATGCTGTCTTTCAAAATATTCTTGAATTCCTTAGCATGAAAAAACATTCAATGAATGGGCAAAAGCATCATGGGGAAAAACAACAACAAACACAATCAATATTTCCTCAGTTATATTGTGAACAGAATATACTGTGCAATAAACATTCATTATTTGTTCACAGCCTCCATCGCAAGTCAATTTGTTCTACAGAAGGCACTGTCTTCCTCTAATCATACTCTTGAATAGTTTAAGGTCAGAAAGAATGCAATAACATTTGAATATCTTGCATATGTTTGATAAGGTAGTTAGTAAGATGGGGCTAGTAAATGACTGAGGGAAAAAGCGAGACAGCAAGGTGTCTGCTTTGAAACATCATTTGTCAGTCTGTCAGTGTGATTCAGTAGAATGGTAGTGTGTGTGTGTGTGTGTGTGTGTGTGTGTGTATGTGTGTTGCTAAGAACAAGGTGTCTTTAGTGCAAGCCATCATTAGTCAGTGTGTCAGAGCAGTGGTGTGGAATAGAGGGCTGGATTGACAGTCTGATAAATGAGGCCAGCTCCTCTCTCAACAGCACTGCTAAAAACAGACAGCGAGAGAGAAAGAGAAATAGAGAGAGAGAGAGAGAGAGAGAGAGAGAGAGAGAGAGAGAGAGAGAGAGAGAAATGTCAGCAGATGAGTTACTGAGCAGATCAGAACTGACATAAATCAAATCTGTCCATGACTTGCTCCATCTTCTCTCTCTCGCTCGCTCGCTCGCTCTAACGTCAGCCCTAAAACTCTCAATACATCACACCAGTCAAAAGCGAGAAAATTTGTATGAGAGATCTTGACTGATCTCTTGTACTATCCAGGTAAATGAGCTGAATGCTGTTTACAGCAGATCTTGATCGCTGGATTCAGAGTGTGTGTGCGATTTTTCCTTTTATTACAAAATAAATCTTCTAAAACACATGTAAATTATCTGAATGAGGGCATACCGTAGACATGTACTACTATTATTATTCATAATAAAACAATTACAACATTTTAAAATGGTTATTTAATAAATATTACGAATTTGAATATGTTATATAGTATTGTTAATAATAATAATAATTGCAACATTTTAAAATATTTATTAAATGTGTACAAAACAATTGTATAAAATTGTAAACAAAATGTATCATTTCTACAAATGGGTGATTCTATAATTGCAGGTAGGCTACATTTCATGTCCAAAGTCTGCTTTTTTTCAAATGGTTATATTTTTTTATTATTTTAGTAATTTGTTACTCATTGTCATGGATCACAGGATGTCACAGGCCATAACAATATAATATTTTCTGTAAGAAGTGTCTTATAAAGCTGCAAATCATGAGTTCTTGTTGTCCGAATTAGTGTCAGTTCTGTTACTAAGGTAGAGTAACAGTTTTAACAGTATGTAACAATTGCACATGACTGTCATTTCTGTTACATACTGTCAACATTGTCATTTTACCTTGGTAACACAGCTTGACGGTAACAGAAATGCCACTGACTAATTAGAACAATAAGAAATTATGACATAAAACTGAGTGTGTTTTGATTGTGATAAGAAATACTTGATTAAAAATCCATATAAATAAAATGCCCCTTCGTTCATGCACTTGTGGATGTCTGGTCTTCTCCTGTTGTAATCTGAGCATTTTAATTCTGTCTTAGTCTTCTGTAAGAGCCATTCCTCCAGCACTCCAGATGTGTGAATGGATAAGAATATGAGTGAGCAGATTAAAGAGAGAGAGAGAGATGTATGTATTACCGCTGTCCAGGAGGTTCCTCTCCATGTAGCCGTGTGTTTGAAGACTGTATCCGCACGTGTGTGACAGCTCACAGCAGAAGCCGACACAAAATAAACACGTTACAGTAATTAACCTTGACAGGCTCAATGCGGCCGCCAGCAGCAACTTACTCCTAATGATACAATTAATTTATAATTAAGGCACACTGTCTAACCAGAAACACAGAGAGAGAAAGTGCGCACTCTTTGATACTTAAAAATAGCCTCTCTCATTCACAAACTACAGTCACACAGTCAGCTTTGGGCGGCGCGGCTGTATTTACTAATACACGAGGATGCTCAAATATACCTTTGTCAGTGACTCAAGAGACAATTATAGCACACATCAACCAAACTCGCTTTCAAAATTCAGCTGTGACTGTGAGTGACTTTGGCTCTTTTCTAACTAGACTGCATGATTGACTACTGGTAGATGACATAACTACACCATCTGTTTCCCAAATGTATTTTTCTCCATTGATTACCATTCTGACAAAATAAATGGATGTCACATTGACTGTAGAGAAAACGTTGATGCTCTACTTTTGTATTTTTCCATATCATGTTATTTTGCACTATTTTCCTTTTATACTCAGTCTACCATCTGATTACTGCATTCTGGAAGTCCCTCTGCTGGTGAAACAAGGCATTGCACTGGACTGTAGGTAGTATTGCCTATTGAGGGCCATTTGTGGCATGTGACGCATTTACTGTCAAATGCTATTGCTCTATTAAGGCCATTTTTAGGAGCCTGTGATTCAAAGAAGCTCAGAAGCATTTTCCTCAGACCCTTCTCTCTGCTACCCACCACTGAGCCTTCACAGAACTCCATCCCATAATTTCCACCTCTCACGTTCAGTTCACAGATGAGTTTTTGACTCTGTAAAGGCCAAGCACATTGTTCATCATATCTGTTTTAGACATGTAATATTTATTGTGCAGCATAAGGATTCATTAGTAGTCTTCAGAGAAGACAGTTTTATCAGACCATATGGCCCTGTCTGTAGAACACACACATTCCATCTGTAGGATGCCTGCGAAACACACGCACACACACACACACACACACACACACACAGTCTGTCTAACAGACACACGGTCAGCGTCAGGTTAGCGCAAACCTTTTCTATATCAGCCCAGCACTGTTTTGTTCTTTATGTTTATAAATATGACATTCGCATCAGAATTGCTGCATTAGCATCTGAGGACAAATGCACAAATTTAAAATCTATATAAATTTGCTGCAAATATTTGTCAAGAATATCATGATTTTGAATCAATGCAGTGTTATTTTTAGTGTGTGCATATACATAATATGAATGTTAAAATAAATGTTAAAAAATAAAAAAAGCTATTTTTTATGCATATATATATATATATATATATATTTCAGTTAATTATTTTTAACATTCATATTAATTTTACTTTAATTTTCAGTTATTTTGTCATTTTTATTAGATTTTGTTTATAAAATGATTTTCAGACTTCAGCTTATTTTAGTTAGTTGCCAAGGCAATATTTCTTTTTTAAATCTAATATATATATATATATATATATATATATATATATTTTCTATCACCTGATTCATGCGATCACCTGTTCATATGATCCTTGTGTATAATGAAGGTAAACAGATTTGTTGAACAAGATGGAGGGATCAAGCTTGAAACTCCCCCTGGACTAGTTAATAATGAATTTATTCATGAATTAACAGAAACAAAGGATGAATAGGTATGATGCTGGTCATAGCTGTTTATATATACGCTTGACAGGATTAGATGAGCAAGCGTCTTCATGTCAGTGAAGCTACATACTCACCAAGTTCTCCCAGAATGCCCTTGGAGCTTACTGATTGATGTATTTTGAGTATAAAATAGAAAACTGGCAAAACAAAGGGCAACTGAGAGCATCTTTTCTTCATTTATGTCCACCTCCCTAAAACAGGAGTGAAGATTTTCCACAAAACAGTCACGATAAGAGGGATTGAGTTTCCGCTTAAGTACCTCAGAGACGGATCTAGTTGAGCTTCTGGTTTTCTTTACCTTTTAATACATGGAAGTTCACTTAGTCCCATTGCTCAAGAGCAGGAGACGGGGATCAGGAAGGGACGACAGCAGAAGAGAGGGAGGGAGAGAGAGATGTCTGTATCTGTCAGCGCGAGGGAGACTAAGCTCTGACAGGTGTGTCAAGCAGTCAGTCACCTGTCAGCACTACAGAGGAATGAAAGCGAGAGAGGGGACAGAGGCTGTCTGCCTTTGAGCCTGACCCATATAACTCACACACACCTGTCCTCACACACCACCAAAGACACGCACTCTCCGTCAGAGTCCACCTATGTAGGTCAAAGGCTGCCTGGGGCTATCCTAGAATTCCCACAGATGAGGACAGAGAATAGAGTGTCCTGCTAAATCTCTCTTGTTCTATTTCTCTTTCATCCCCCTCAACACACTGATCAAAATTTGCATTCTGTCATCCTCACCTTGTCAGAAAGACGAAGACAAAATTTGAGAGTCTAGATGTCTTGCCAGGCTCTGCTCTGTTTTTGTACTTTTTTTGCGGTGGAAAATGAGATGTGCAAATGGAGCCAAATAAACGCATCTTCGTTGACAGGCCTTTGTGCTTGAGCTCTCCCCTCCAGAACCACAAGAGAGGGACTGCTGACAGTTTTATGGCTGTATAGAAGCAGAAAGAGAATGACAGAGGAGGAGTGAAGCAGGAGTTGTGCCAAAATGCTGGATGAAGCTTATGGCTCTGTCCGAACCCAAAGACAGCTGTCTTGCACCAAAAGCAGTTTCTCCAAAAACAAAAATTCTGTCATCATTTACTCATCCTCAAGCTGTTCCAAACCTGCATGAGTTTCTTTCTTCTGCAGAAGAACGTTGGCAATCAGACAGTTGCTGATAAGCCAATGACTTCCAAATTATGAAAAAAAAAATGCTACTGAAGTCAATGGCTACTGGAAACATTGTTTAAATATCTTCTTCTGTGTTCAGCAGAAGAAAGAAAGTAAATAAGGGTGAGTAAATGATGACAGAATTTTCATTTTTGGGTGAACTATTCCTCGCATACAATGTATATT
>JAFVLL020036261.1:0-47885 GCA_021397915.2 Tor tambroides | reverse complement strand
TTCTCAAATGTCCTAATTGAACTATGGCCTAATCCTGACTTAGTCTAAGCCCTGTCTGTGAAACTGGGCCTTAATGTTACAAAAGATTTATGTTTCAGATAAATGCTGTTCTTCTGAACAAAGAAACGTGAAAAAAATTCTACTCAGCTCTTTTCCACATAATAATATTAAAAATAAATATTTTTGAGCAGCAAATCAGAATATTAGAATGATTTCTGAAGGATCACGTGACTGGAGTAATGGTGCAAAAAAAATTAGCTTTGAAATCACAGGAATAAATGACATTTTAAAATATATTCAAATAGAAAATGATTATATATTTTGATTTATGATTTATATATTTTAAATATATAAATCATTATATATAAAATATATAATGATTTATATATTTTAATATAATAATTTTTAATTATTTTAAATAGTAAAAATATTTCAAAATTGTACTGTTTTGCTGTACTTTGGATCAAATAAATGCAGGCTTGGTGAGCAGAAGAGACTTCTTTAAAAAACATTAAAAATCTTACTGTCCAAAAACTTGACTGGTAGTTTATCTGGACAGTGGACACAGGCTTTTGTGATAAATGATAGCTATGTGTTTAACGTGTTTATGATGATCAACTTGACAAAAATAAAATAATTTATAGGTACTTCCAATTATATATAGTATTCTAACAGTAAACAGGTGTACTTGACAACCCCAGTGTTACTGGAGTATACTTTATGTACTATTATGGTAATCATATTTCGAATTAGATTTTATTTTAATATTTTCAGCTTTGAAATGTAATTTTATTCATTTTTCTATATACTTTTGTCATTTTTATGATTTTAGTTATATAATTTTATTTCTTTAACTTATATTTTCAGTTATTTTCAAACGCAGCATTTCTGATTTTCGTGTAATATATTATATATTAGTTCATTTTTAATTTGCTTTTGAATTATCTTTGAGATGATTTTGAGAAATTCTTGTAATGTGATATGTATTGTCATGTATTTCTTGTTCAGGTAGATTAAATTAGTAAAGGTGTAAATCTGAGGATCTGGCATTCAATACGAGAGAGACATGATGAGTTTGTTTGTTTGTTTTTATACCAACAGAAGAGGTCTCCATTAGCATCTCTGTATCCAACTGCCAGATCCAGGAGAATGTGGTAAGCTTTTTCTTATATTTGAGACACACACACATATATCTCATTTTTTTCTGCATCATGCTTTGTTTCCATGTGCAAGAGCTCAATGTTCCTGTCAGCTTGCCTATACCTGCAACCTTGAGTTCCAGTGTGATATAAACACACAATGCTTCTATTGGAGATTATTTTGATTACCTGCTCGGCCATGGGGTTGCCATGGTTACTCGAGTCTTTCTGACAGTCCTAGTGAGATGTGGAAATAGCTCTTTAGGCTACTGGTCTGAATTCAGCCATTGTTACAGTACAAAATAAAAAAGACTAGATCAGAAGACATCAAGCAGTGCTTCTGAGCTTTGGGAACAGCCCATTTTGGCACATACACTTACATTTTGTACATTCTGTTTTTCTTACAGGATATTAGCACAGTGTATCAGATTTTCCCTGATGAAGTACTTGGCTCTGGGCAATTTGGCATTGTCTATGGAGGTAATGTACTAGTATTTACAGGGAGCACCCGGTGAGGAAATGTTCTGGAATCTGTGTATTAAAAGAAAATATGAGTATTTTACTGTATTTGAATATTTGAATTTTAATTTACTATACTTAATATACTAAATATTAAAATTTACTATACTCAGTATTTTTATATTTAAATATTTTGATATTTAAATACTGCACAGAGCTTTTTTACAAGTTGTATGTACTAAAATGGGTGTGTAATGAGGGTAAACATTGTAATATTTACAGTAAATACACATTTACATATAACCATACTTCACATACATTAAATGAATGAAAAAATGCACACCACAATATAGATCATCTTTTCTGATATAACATAGGAAAACACAGGAAAACAGGCAGAGATGTTGCCATCAAGATCATAGATAAGCTGAGATTTCCCACCAAGCAGGAAAGTCAACTGCGCAATGAAGTTGCCATTCTCCAAGTAAATACACAAATAACACACACAATACAAAAATTGCAATTTAACAAATATAGACAAATATAGATTTTATATATATATATATATAAACTGTAATATTGTGAAATATTATTACAATTTAAAATAAGGGATTTCTGTTTTAATATACTTTGAAATATAATTTATTTCTGTGATCGAAGCTAAATTTTCAGCATCATTACTCCAGTCTTCAGTGTCACATGATCCTTCAGAAATCATTCTAATATGCTGATTTATAATCAATGTTGGAAACAGTTGTGCTGTTTAATATTTTTTTATAACCTGTGATACTTTCAGGATTCTTTGATGAATAAAAAATTCAAAAGAACAGCATTTATTCAAAATAGAAATCCTTTGTAACAATATACACTACCGTTCAAAAGTCTGGGGTCAGTACATTTTTTTCTTTCTTTTTTTTGAAAGAAATTAATATTTTTTTTCATCAAGGATGTGATAAAGTGATAAAAAGTGATAGTAAACACTTATATTGTTAGAAAAAAAATCTATTTCAAATAAATGCTGTTTCCAATGCTGATAATAACTGAGTATCAAATCAGCATATATTAGAATGATTTCTGAAGGATCATGTGACACTGAAGACTGGAGTAAAAACTGATGAAAATTCAGCTTTAAAATTAAATTTTAAAATAGAAAACTGCTGTTTTAAATTGTTATAATATTTCACAATATTGCTGTTTTTTCTAAGAACATAAAAATAGAAGAATAGAAACAGAAAATTAATTTATTTTAATAATAACAAAGTAATATAATAGATTTAATATACATGTTAATATATGTTTTATGTAGAACCTCCACCATCCCGGCATCGTCAACCTTGAGTGCATGTTTGAGACACCAGAGCGTGTCTTTGTTGTCATGGAAAAGCTCCATGGCGACATGTTGGAGATGATACTGTCAAGTGAGAAGGGGAGGCTGCCAGAACGCATCACCAAGTTTCTCGTTACGCAGGTACGTCTCACAGGCACCGTGTTTCGTGCACTCTTGACTCCAGCGCAACAATGGCAGAATCAGTACACACAATCCCATATAAATATTTAAAGCGAAAATAAATGGTAAAGCTGGACCTTTGCTTTTGAATTTTATTTACAATGTTTTATACCGCATTACAATAATAATGCCATTCCCCTCTTTTCCTAGATTCTCATCGCTCTCCGCCACCTTCACTTCAAAAACATTGTTCACTGTGACCTCAAACCTGAGAATGTTTTGTTAGCCTCCGCTGACTCTTTTCCACAAGTGAGTAAAATCCGAACAGAACGAGAAGCGACAACAAAAGAAAGGAAATATCTGAATGAAATGAGGCCACACCGAAATTAACATAAATGGATCTGTTTTTGTAAATGTGCAAGAATAAAAGATGGTAATTATAGCGTTCTCATGGTATGTTCGAGGCACAGGGTTGTGTGTGTCTCTACATTCTAATGAAAGATTTCTAAATTATCCTCCCATTGTTTCTTCTGTCTACTGCACGAGCTTGTCTCTGGAAGCTCTCAAGCAGAAAGATGACTCACTGTTTGAGCACAGGCAAACATTTTGGAAGAACACTAAACAAATCACTGCGTGTCATTTACAAATATTTGGCAAAGGTGGAAGCAGAACTAGAGCTGTCAACGTCTGAGCTCGGTTCTCGTGTCCTCAGGTGCTTGTTGCTGTGCGCAAATGTTTCAAAGGTGGAAAGTGTAGATCAGCAGGAGATACATTGTAACCACATCCAACTGGGTGATAATTTCACTTGACTTTCGTTCAGACCGTGACAACTGATCATTACGGCGTCTGTGGTGTTAAAACCTAGCGCGAGAACAAAAGGATGTTATTTTTTTGGTCTTTTGTGCATCTCAGTCCTAGTCGAGTAAAATAGCCAATTCCTCCCAGCGTCTGCTTATTGTAAAGCTCATTATTCGTCTGTTTGTCTTGCAGGTGAAGCTGTGTGATTTTGGTTTTGCACGTATTATTGGTGAGAAGTCTTTTAGGCGTTCAGTGGTAGGCACCCCGGCGTATCTCGCCCCGGAGGTGCTTCGCAACAAGGGCTACAACCGTTCGCTGGACATGTGGTCGGTGGGTGTCATCATCTATGTCAGTCTCAGTGGAACCTTCCCCTTTAATGAGGATGAAGACATTCACGACCAAATCCAGAACGCTGCTTTCATGTACCCGCCAAACCCCTGGAAAACAGTCACCCCAGAGGGTAAGTTTTGGGGAGAACGGATAGTATGTGGCACAACCTTCAATGAATGTGGAATAAAGAAGGTAAAGTTGTGTTTAAAGGGATTATTCACTCGAAAATTACAATTCTTTCATCATTTAATCACCCTCATGCCGTTCCAAACCTGTGTAAAATAATATATTCTGAAAAGCTTCTGAATGTTTTTTTGTCCAACAGTGAAAGTCAATAGGGTCCAATGTAGGGGTCGACCGATGTGTTTTTTTTTTTTCAGGGCCGATGCCGATACCGATTACAGATCAAGTAGACTGATAACCGGTATTTTGAACCAATATATATACACGTCTGGTGTAAAAATGAAAATTAATGTCAAAATAAATACTTTTAAATTATTTTATTGGCAAATCGGTTTTGAAAATGACCTATACCAATAACCATAAAAATGCTTAGTATCGGCGCCGATAATCGGCCAGGCCGAAAATCAGTCGACCCCTAGTCCAGTGTTGTTCACCCTTGGACCCCCTTGACCTGAATTCTATAGACAACATTTTTTGAAACATTTCAAAAATATCAATTTCCACAGAAGAAAGAAAGTCATCCCTTTAACAACAAAACATTTTGTCTCCAATCAGATTTTGTAGAAAATAGATTGAAAAGGTTGTGAAATACTGAGATAACTTTTTAAACCAAGTCAGAAGGTGTATTAACCTGTCTACGCTGGAAACGATTTAGAATCCAATATTTGTGTTAATCCTCAAAATTTCAGCGTTAATCCAGGCACAGAGCTATTTTGAGAATCTATCCTCACATGGCCAGCTGTATGCGAATAACCTTATTAGACTAGTTATTATGAATTAACTTCCATTAGCTAATGTACGCATATGACCTCATTGCACAAGAAATGCTATTTCTAGCCAGCCTGCTACTGATATCCACCTAGTTATGTGACGTTAAACTCTATTTTGAAGTCATGCTTCAGCTTGATGTTCCTACTGAAGCTCTAATTATCGCCACCCTGTGACTGTACACATACAGTAGATGACCTCAACTCACCCAAATCATTTCTGCTTGGCTCATGGTTCATGATCTAGGAAGATATGGTCAGTATTAATTCAAAGTAAAGGCTTGAATTGGGGTCTACTATAGGTAATATTTACCTTTAAGTCATATGCAATCTGTATCGATAGAACTGACCTTCATCTCATTACCTTAACTAGATTTTTGATGCCCTCACCTTTGACCCTGTTTATTCACTAATGCCCTCCTTCTTCCTCATTAAAATAGCAAGAGAACCAGAGACCACACTTTACTTACTTAAGAACACAGGCAATTGGAACAAATTATTCACATAGATTTTTATTTATTTATATAGTTTGGTTGGTATCAAGTATGGCCATTTTAACAATTACTTTGTTTTAAAAACTGTTTTAATTGAATTTGTTCCTGTTTACTGTGAAGTGAAAATATTTTAAGTGGCACAACAAAGAGTATCTGCTTCATAAAACAAGTTGCAAAACATGGAGAAATTTCAGAACAAATTAGGTTGGATTACTTTTTTTACTGCAGTGCATTTAAATGCATATGCAATGGTAAATACACAGAATTTATATTTTTGGATTTTCTCTGTAAAAATATTTTTTATTATAATGTAATAATAAATACTTGAAATAATTTTGACAAACATAAAATTTATTATTTTCAAAACTGATTTCAAAATGATTATTATTATAAAAAACGTGTAGTGTAGTAACATTAAATGACTACCCGCCTACTAAGCTAATGCTAAACTGTAGATGTGGGAGAGAGAGAGGTGAAAGAGAAGGAAAGGGAAAAGAAAAGATGAAGAGAAGAGAGGGCAAAGGTTAAGAAAAGAGATTGGTGAGAGCGTGCTCAATTTTTGTTACGACCCATTCATGTGAATAATGCCAAACGATTCCTCAGACTAAAGCGCAGAGGCCTCAAGGTTAAGAAACTTTGGAGTGTCTCTGAAATTTGTGACCCCTGAAATAATGTTAACTTTATGTTGGTTTTGCTCATTATCCTTCTGGACACAAAATCCTTCAGGTTTTCCACTACAGCCTGGTCACTGACAACCTGTTTTGTTGTTACAGCAATTGACCTCATTAATAACCTGCTGCAAGTCAAAATGAGGAAGCGCTACAGCGTGGACAAGTCTCTCAGCCATCCCTGGTTACAGGTTAGAAGATAATGACTTTTATATGCCCTGCGTAAAAAAAAAAGCTATGATATGCACAAAAAACTTTCTGTTTCCCCCCACAGTCACATTAGGCAACTGAAACAGGGGCACAATTACACCCCCACGTCTATGTAAGAGATTATTAACGTCTTAACAAGGCAAGAATAACCGTTCAGTGCCAGTGACTGGTCATCTTAATTTATCATTTCTTACATGCATAGATATAGCATGTGATGGATATTCATGCATTATAGGAAACTTGCAAAAGAGGTTTAGAAATTTTTATGAAAATTATAATAACTAGAAAAATATTTTACCGCTGTTCATGTGCTGTAATTTTTTCATCATGTTACATCTTTGCTTTCGCCATTTCACTTCTTGTAATAATTTCTTCCATTTCTACCCTATTTTTACATTTTTAAATTAACCTTTGAAAAACAAATAACAGAGAACTGAATGTAATGTTTTCAGATACTTAACTGCATGTTAATTGCAAATGAAAGTGTATTCTATTTTAAATTGATATTAAATGCAAATAGTTGAACTTTGAGTGTTTTTCTGACTCACTTTAGTAGTACTTCAATACATCTTTATATGCAATATCATAATTACTTCTATTGTCTTTGAAACATGAGTAAAGTGTATTGTTGAATGTACTAACAAGCATTTATGGTAAAAATAAATATACTAATAATGTCATTTATGTTGGAACTTGTATTTAAATATATTTGAAATTACACATTTGTAATTTAAACATATTAAATAGCAAATGGAATATTATAATCAAGTACTTCACATTTGCTTTATTATGTCAGTCAACAAGTCAAAACAAGTGTACTTTGAAACACAAAAGATTATTAAAACAATGAAAAAATGTACTGTGTGTTAAAAATAGTCATGAAAATACTGCAAACTGAAAGTACAAATAGACAGAAAGTGTTTTATTTATTTATTTAATAGTGTGGAACGTTTTTGATCCCTAAAAATATATCTTTATGACAGGACTACCAGATGTGGCTGGACCTGCGGACTTTGGAGTGCAAAATGCAGGAGCGATATATCACCCACGAAAGCGATGATTTGCGCTGGGAGCATTTTGCAGAACAAAATGGCCTTCAGTACCCAGCCCACTTAATCAACCCTCATGCCGATGTCCGTGAAGAGGCGGAGTCTGACGAGCTCGTGATGGGCATGCTCAGCGACAGAGTCAGTGTTCTGTAAACTGCTGCCTGCCCCTTTAAGGGCACAACAAAGGAACTCAAGCCAACTGTATACTGCAAAATCACCACTTTAGCCAACTGTAAAGGCCTTGACAAATCCTAACAAAAGTACTGCACAATTTCATTTAACAGTACACTACAGATCAAGCACAAATTTCATTATACACATAGTGCCTAAGCCACAAAAGCCAATCAAGCCATACACAGAAATACAATCATACCCAAATATACTGTATAAAAAAAAAAATCTAACAAAACAACTGCACTTAAACTACTATGAACAAACATAACTTACAGGCTCCTTTTGTGAGACTTTGGACTTTGGAGCTTAATCTTAGACTAAAATGATATATTAGTATTATTATTTTTGCCATTACACGGTCAAAAACACTGTATCAGCAGTATTTGTATAACTCACAAAAGAAGTCAGAATATATAAGAAACGTGTTATAAAATTAACTTATAAAGTCTTTTATTAACTAAATTATTCTGCTAAGAAATACCACCACAAAAATTTTGTGGTGACCTGTTGAATTGACGATTACTTGACAAATGTATAGAGGAGAGCATTTATAGCTTTTGTGGTTTTGTGTTTATGTGCTTATGAATGTAGCGTGTGTGTGTGTGTGTGTGTGTGTGTGTGGTACTTTGGGGGTTGGTTATGTTAGTGTTCTGTGCAAGTGTAAGACAACAAAACAAAGCTGCCTGTGGACTGGAAACGTTTTTTCTTTTTTTTCTTTTGCTTTCTTCAGAGATGTTGGAATAATAAAGTGCAGCTGGTTGTGTACGCATAAAGTATTATGTGCTCATGACAGATTTTCAGTGCGTTTCTTTCAGTGATCCCTTTAAGTGAGGATAAGAAGTGCAACACTGATATCAGCAATTCTGTCCAAATGGCTGATTAAATGTTAACAAAATATTTCTTTAGTTATATAATTATGGGCTGGAATGAGTGCAAGTCACAGAATGGCACTTTGGAAGATAAAAGCCTAAAGGTGAGTGATAAAGCCATAGTGCTTGAAAAAGATCATATACTGTGGGCTAGTGTTTTTGGCACGCTGCTGCTTCATCGCCAAATCAAGAAGGTGTTATCTGCTGTCTGCCCTCAGGAAGAGTGGTTCCTAATCGACAGATGGCGCTGTATGCTTATGCAGCATTCAAGCCTGAAAGTTGGTACGGTGGGACACTACAAATGTCTCTCAATACAACATTTTACAGACGGCTACAGCAATAGATTGGCAGATAAAATTAATGCAACCAAAATCAAGTAATGTAATGGATTTGGCCTATTTACCAAATGTGAGTGTTAGTATGGGAAGTTGTAATCAGCAAGGAGACTTTGAGTATTTAAAAAAAATAAATAATAAAGTTGTGTTAGAATTTTTCGTGATTGAAAACGAGGCTGAGGTAAATATACGCCGTTGGTGCGTTTGGTATATGGACCTATTTTAATGCCATGATTTTCCATAACAAATTACAGAGATTTTTTTGTCAACAAGATTCTCGTAGTAGGCATATTATTGCTTCACCTAATGACTGACAGCACAACTAAAAATATTAGCTACAAATTTTTGTAAAAACTTTCTGGTTTTCAATTGCGAAAAATTAAATATGGCATCAAAATATAGCCTTTTCTTTCTGAAAATATTCTTTTTCAGTTTTTAAAAGTCCCCGTTTTATCACTTAAATCTCTTACGAAGTGTACAAACAAACTGTATTATTTTATTCATTCATTCATTCACTCGTTGATTATTTTTAATAGGCTACTGTCTGTTTTAAACATAGATTTTTACTTATTACGTATAATGTAAACATTTTATTATTTTGCGCGACATTTGTTATAGGTTATATGCCATTAAACATTCTTCTAATTTCTACAGGCTAATTTTCTCATTTCTATTTTTACACATTTATATAGGCTATAGGCTACATATAGGCTATCCAGCTCGTCTCCAAACGCATTTTGTCAGGAAAACGCAAAAAGCGCTTTTCTTCCATTTCCCTAACTTTTGCCCGTTTAAATAGAAAATGTCCCATTCTAAAACAGCAGTCGGTCTTTATGAATCATTTGCACAACGCCATCAGCCTATTCCTGGACAAAAGACGACGAGCTCAGACTGAAAGAAAGGGAAGAATCTTACAGATGGGCTGTCTATCGAGTTACGCACGATTTGAGTCTGTTTTTTCTCTCTCTCATCCAAACTCCTCCCCACAATAGATGGAGAATAGAGCCAATAGTGCAGGTGTTACACGACCAAAAGGCAAATGTACTGTATATGAGTCATATCTGATTTAAAAACAAGAAATTCGATTGAAAACATGGATTGCAAACGTTAAATAAAATGTTATGAACAAAACCAGCTATGCTATTGTGAATGATTAAAGGCGACATTAAAAATAATAACCTATAGTGTAAAATAAAATAGGTTAGGAAATTATATGGGTGAGACTCCTCGTAGAATTAGTAGGCTATTTTATAAAATATCATAAATTAATCTGATCAAACAGTTCAGTACTGATAATTTTTCATAATACTGAAAATAAATGTATCTATTTTTCATTTCAAATAGGCCTTACTTTAAATCTACATTAAACGAACAAGTCTTAAAATGTTTCAGTAACAGAATGTCCACATTCAGAAGAGATTTAATTAGTCTTCTAAAATAAACAAACTAGAAACTAGTGAAGAACTTTGAATTTCTCAACAATAAAAACAGTTAAGAAACAAATATATTAACAGCGTTAAAAGATGTAATATCCGCATTGCCTGCAAGAAGGGGCAATAATCAAGTAATATAAAAGCATTAAATGTATTAAATTATGCCTTAGTAGATTTCTTATTAACACATTTGTCTTTTTTCCCCTCTCATATATGATGTATCTGCTGGAGTTGCACATGTTTTCTAGGGAATGTGTACTCGGAAAATAGTTAGTATGCAAATGAAGAATCACAGCTTTGACAGTGAGTAACCATATGTTCTGCAATTGCATATTTAAAAAAAAAAAAAGAAAAAAAAAAGGAGAGAGACAGAGATATATCCTGAAAGGATTGTTGCCGTAGTAACTCCGTTTTTCTTCATCCTGGCTACGTTGGCACAGACAATTTCACCAAAAGGAAAACAAATATAATAGTTTCGCACGTCTGAATTATTTGGTTCTGTCAGACAAAACACGCAAATATTTTCCCCGATTCCGTGTTGAGCAGCAAACATGAAACCAGACGGTGCAACAACAACAACAACAAAAAAAAGCCGAATAAATGACTTTTCAGTTCACGAGTCAAACAGTCAGATTGCTTCATCTCTTTGTGTGATATTAATTTAAAACGATAAAGCATAGTTATAATTTATTGGTGAAACAGTAGGCCTATATAATAGACTTTTTGTTGTAAATTGACTTATTTAAACAGCAATGTTTTAGTTATCTGTGACTGTGTTATGCATAATATATTTTACCTTAAAGCAGAAATGTCTCGCTATACTGGACTGACTTAAGCGATCCATCAAATTAAATCTTGATTATTTGAAAACAGGTCAGTGTTGCGCGTGGCAGGTATCTGTGAGGAAAACGTGCACGTGCAGTTGTGAGCTATGCGCGCGAAAGCTTCATCAACCCCCAGTTATCTTCTGCTCCTGCAACGGAGGAAATTAAAACAAAGATTAAAATATGTTAGAAAAATATGTTTTAGTTTTATATTCAATTTGACATCAATTTCTGCCAGCTAGAAAAACATAATGCTGACCTGAGATGTACGTAAGTATAGCTTTAAACTCAGTCAAAAGGTTGCTAATTTGAATACTAAAATACAATTTACATAATCAAAAATAAGGATAAAATATACATGATATAAAATAAAATGCAGAGGAAAGTTATGGCCATACTCAAAACAATACAATAATTAACTAATGTTATGCTTGGTTTTATCGTCATTTATGTAAAAGGAATGTTTCTGATAATGTACAAATATTTTTATATATATATATATATATATATATATATATATATATATTAATAAACATGACAATTAGATGGGTTCAAGACATTTTAAATGTATGTTTTTGTCTCATTATAACAAAGATTACAGTGTTAAGGTAGAACGCTAGGGGACGCCAACATAGAAAGTGATACAGATCAGATATTGACAAACGAATATTGTGAGGTAGATCAGATATTGACAATCGAATATTGTCAGATATTGACAAACAAATATATATATATATATATATATATATATATATATATATTTATTTAAAAAGTAAAGAAAAAAATAGAAATGAAATAATTATTAATTTATCATACATATTAATAATAAAACATAACAATTATACATGTAATCAATCATTCATCTATTTTTGCATACTGCAAAAAAAGTTTTTATTATTTTTGGCTATATAATTTATTTTTTGTGTCCATCAGTGTAACTTGTCACAATCATTTAAGCTTTCATTTTTATGTGTCATGTTTTCAGTTTCAACTTGATTTTCTTCATTAGAAATGAAATCCAAAGTGGATAAAAAAAGTGCAATAAACTCATCATTGCAGGTTGTCACTTTGACACTGCTTTAATTTTTCTTAAAATGTAAGGTAGCAATTAGACTTAAGATTTTAAACTACAGTTTTAGTCGGTTGAATTTTTTTAATAGCGTATGGCCATATTGCATAAACTATTTTGTGCCTAATTATCAAACTGAGCAATATGTGAACATGTATTTGAGTATTTAGATGAATCCTGAGAAACAAGTTTTACAAAACTTTCATCAGAGAACTAGCTCTCATGGCCTGCTTTGTAACTTCACAGTGAGTGTACAGCCCAAAACTTTCATTTTCACTTAAAATATATCCTCCTGTTCTGAATTTCTCCATTGGGAAGTTGTTCAGCTGATAAATTAGACTAGCTAAATATTATGATAACCTTTTCCATCCTAATTTGTAGTGCAGCCTGCACACATGCTAGGATCAACATCAATTACAGTGCAACATTTCAAGTGCATGGCTCAGAGAAATGTCAGGGAGTCACTGAAGGGGAACGTGGGGTGTTCGGGGTGGGAGTCTCGGGGGCCGATATTCATTTCCACAAACCCCAACTCCTAATTCCTTACATCATCGCCCTTTACTATTTACAGTGGCCGAAATACTGTACGATCAGCGTCTGGTTCACCTATTCAAATCTCGAACATGGCAAAGATTTCATTTAAACCCTGCTTATGCTTTTATGTTTATGTTTATCAGTTCAGAGTTGTTTGGGCAACAGTGCGGATAAGAGGCTCATGCAAATTTCTGCACAGATCGGTCATCCGGCTGTGTAAACTGTTTTCTCTAGCGAAGCAAGGAAACAAAAATAGCCCTGTTATTCCACCACACCCAACATGTTGCTAAATGAGGTTATTCTGGGTTGACAGAGCCCACTGCCTGGACCACTGAGAAGTCTCTCTGTGGTGGGAATTCAATAGTTGGCACCGGCGCACATACTCCAGCCTTGCACGCAATGGGCTCATAGCGGAAGTGGAGCGATGGTCGGGTCCATTTCCGCCCACTGAAACCCATCCCCCAAACAAATTACCACCCCTTCGTACTAACGGAGGCGAAAGCTGTCGGATAGGGCACGCTCTGCTGGGATTGGGCAGAATGGATGCACAGGGATTCTCTGCATGTTTGCGTGCTATGTGGTGGAGATTAGTGGGATTACAGACTTGGCAGAGGGTGGTGGTGGGAGATTAAAGGCCTTCCTCTGCACAGCAGGGCAATTTTAGTACGGTTTCAGCAGGCGAGGCTGGACAGTCTTAACAGCAACATGAAATAAATGTGGTGTGCAGATGATTGCACTGCTCCTGTAGAACTGACTCTACAGAAACCTCAAGGCAGGCTTACTTTTGGCATTAAACAACAAACAGATTAGAAGTTATATCAGCCTACATGTCAATGTAGGCCATGCACTGATGATTACAAGGTGCGTTCTTTTTCCTCACATGTAGCCCATAAGTTCATTCACTCTAAACCTGACCCTAACAATGCAATCCTGCAGCTGAGCACTTTTAAAGAGAACTTTAAATGCATTCCTTTACTTAAACATTTGCACCTGACCCCTTTCCTTATTAGCGACAAGCTTCTTAGACTAGCTGAAAGCATGTAATTATGTAATGTTGTCAGGTCTCAACGTTAGGCGGAAGTTTGGCACCAGCAGATGCACATGACTTTAAAACGTTATCAATCATATGCATCATGTATTTGAACATTTTATGTGCAAATTCTGAACAATAAACTAGATAACATAGTTTTACATTTTAATAAATGTAGAGTAAAAACTCATTTTAAAACTTTAAATAGCCTGTGCCGCTTAATATGCTCAGTTTTTAAGCTAATTACATTTCATGTCCCAGTGAAGCTAGGCTTTTAAAATAATAATACTATTTTAAAAAAGCCATCAGATGAGTATTTGAGTATTTTATCTGCAAAATCCTTATCAATAAACTAGACAATTTTTTTAAAAATGCAAAGGGCTACAATTACGAACAAAAATTCACAATATAACAGGCACATTTTGATATCTTAGGATAATATGGACACATTTCCTACAAAGATTGGAGATATTACACCCTCCAAAAAAGTTTTGCATCAACAACAGACATTTAATGGTTTATGTCACCAACTATTTAAAGAAAAAAGCATTCTTATTAAAGGTACAGTGAAAGAAATCTGATTTATAAACTTTTTTATAGCCTGTGCCACTTAATATGCTGAGTCTGTAAGCTAATTACATTTAATGTAGGTTGCAGTAAAGCTAGGCTTTATACAATAATAATGAAAAAAATCAACTAAATTGCTGAAACTTGTATTTTGACACTAATTATTACACTTCATAACACTTAGCAGTTGGCTAATTTTCATTTAAACAATGTAAACTAAATTTGCAAATAAAACAGAAGGCACAGGAAATCATTAATATAAAAATACAAAATATTGATTCTGGGAGAACTGAAGCATTTGCTGGTCAAAGAAGGCAACTATGTATATAAAAACTCTCTAGTGATGTAACTGGTTGCATACAACAAACTTGTTCTTATTTTGCACACACTGACAAAAAAGCAAAAAGGCACAATGATTAAATACTGGGTGTATTAAGCAAACTAACTATCTTTTTATGCATCTGAAATAAAAGCAGACGGGTTACGATCAGTGAATATTTTTCAGAAATGAAATTGTGATGTGACAGATGCTCCCATTTTGAAAGAATTAATCTATTATTTTTGCAAGTATCATGTGACAGTATGCCATTTGTCATTTTACATGTTGCTAGCATATGTGCAGGAGTTTTTCTTTCTTTTTTTTGGTGATGATTGACAGCTCGTCTTTTTTTCTTTTTGTTCTGTCAGTTTTGTCAGCGGTTTAAAAGTTCTAAAACCTCTATTTGATAATTCGACACATAAAGGAGTTGGTTTTTGGAGGCAGTATTTCGTTTCCTTTCTACACTCTGTACAATTTTCTCTCAGTGCCCTATTGTTTTGTCATTCACTGTCCACAGTTAAAATAACGCACCTGACAAGCAATCCAACCGCTCGGACCAAATTAGACATCATTTCTCACAGAGACAAAAAAGCCTGTCTCTCTAAGCTCGAAATGTCCTCTTCATTTGAAGTTTCTGATGATTTGGTCAGTGTGTTTTTAATCCTAATGACCCATGACTAAAGTGTTTCCACACCTAAAAAGCACAAAAGTCTTTGCTTGAAGACTACTCTCATATAGAAACTGTCTGATTAAGGAAAACATTTTATATATAAAACAGCTTTCTGTCTAAAAGGCTTTCTGCATTAACCTCCTGTCACTGTAAACAAAGTTTTTTTTTTATTACTTTCCACAACAATCTGAATGTTGTGGCAGCATTTAAACAGTAAACAGCTATCAAATCCGCCGCCTAATACTTGAAGTGCAAATATATACAACACATAAGACTCGTTTGGTTCCTGTAACAAACAACATGACTGCACTCAGTTTCATGTAGCGTATCTTCTCAAAAGGACAAAGAACTTGGAGGTCATAATGAAGGGTATGTGCAGTGGTTGATTTGAAAAATTAGTAATTGTGCAAGCATCTCTCCAGCCACTGGCTGCTTTAATGAGTAAATATTAACAGTAATGGCATGCAATTTCCCGTGGTGGTGCTCACCTTGCTCTTGGTTATTCACTCTAGTGACACTGGCTTTGTTTAGCTGAGGCTGTGTGCCTTACATCACCTTGGTAACCATAATCATAAAAGCCCCCCTAAGTGCGAAGGAGAAAATTAGAGTCCAAGCTTTAATAAGGGGTCTTATGATAAACCAATGTTCTAAGGGATAAAATGAGAGGACATTTCTCTCTCTCTCTCTCTCTCTCTCTCTCTCTCTCTCTCTGCAGATATGAACATCATTTCAATGGTAGTGTGAGAAATTCAATAACTGTCCATTAGTGAGATCCAAGGATAGCTCAAATTTGATAGGAAAAGAAAATAATGAAGTCTGTTGATTGTTTTCTCTCTCTCACGCTCTCTCTCTCTGGTTTTAGCCTTTGCAATATGCAATATACTCTGTTCCTCTTGTAAACAGTTTTGTGCCAAATTTTAATTCAAAAGAAGATGATTTCCTTTATCAATACACCTGCAGTGAAGAAGAGAGTCATTTGGCAGAACCGGGGGGAAACATCAGTGGTGGGGGATATCGGTGATCACCGTCATACTCGATAAGGTGAGAAAATTAGAGATTTTTTTTTTTTGCATTGGTCCTCTTAGTATGCTGACGTTCTCTGGTGGAGATCTATACGCCAACGCACCAACTAAATTTCAGTGGAAAATGGCATTGGCTCTATTATGTATTTAAAGGTGTTTTAAGGAATTTTTTCCCACAAGCCACCTCTGTAATGCCGAATGAGTGTCTTGTTTTGATATTTTCCAAAGGTCAACAGCCTACAGATACAGAGTCGTGCTACGACAGCAAAGGTTAATTGAAATGAAGAAATTATTTTTGGTTACTAAATACCATTGCTGTCAGCGCCCATACATTCTTACTTTAATTGTCTTTCCAACTAGTCTCCAGCTGATGAGACTCTCATTTGGTGGTGCAGGTGTATGTCCATGTGTGCAGAGCTCCTCTGAAAACCATCACTGTCACCCATGTGATGTATTCACTAACTTTATCCTCTCTGTGGCATTAAGAATGAGCCACACAGTGTGAGGCCAAGTGCTCGTCAAGAAAGGAGAGAGAGGAGCGAAAGGAGGGAAAGGAGAGCAAAGTTTACCTTCCACTTCAGTAGCTCTGTAAAGAGCTGAAGATGAAAGGTGCTATTTGGTTAGTGGGACAAACTGAACTCTGATTCTACAATGAATAGAGCTCTTCATGGCCCAGCATATAGCTCTACACTCATGTTAATAGACAACTGTATTTCTCCTATCACATAAAATGTGCAGGTACTGGATACAACTCACACAGAATAAATAGATTTAACCACAAACCATGTAATGTAAAGTTCAGATAACGATAAGCTTAGGAATTCTAATCTGTCTATCTGTAAGTAGGTAGAGATGTGCTAAATGTAGCAACGCTAAATTAACTATATTTAGATGGTTTTTATGCTAATATCAGCAACAGTATTAAAGTGCTGTTTTTAAAGTAGTTCACCTCAAAAATGAACATTTTATGAAAACTGACTCATCCTCAGGCCACCCAATGTGTAGATGAGTTTGTTTCTGTATCAGAACAGATTTGTAAAAAAAAAAAAAAAAAGAGTAAATCTATCATGGCTTTTTTCAGTGTTATTATTGATTATGGACTTGGCCAGAAGTGATGGTTTAAAGTTAAAATGTCTTAATGATGGATTTGTTTCTTACAAATAAGCAGGTTTTCACATCACAAGATGTTAATTGATGGACTGGAGTTGTGTGGATTATTTGTAGATTATTGTGTTTTATCAGCGTCTCTTTCTGACGGCACCCATTCACTGCAGAGAATACATTGTTGAGAAAGTGATGTGATGCTAAATTTCTCCAGATCAGTTCAGATACAAAACACAAACTCATCTACATCTTGGATGGCCTGAGCAAATCAGCAAATCTTCATTTTTGAGTGAACTATTCCTTTAATGTCCAAGCTGAAGTAATGATCAAACCCGCTCTACTAAATGGTTTTCTGGCTTTTCGGTTTGTTCTGACAGTTCAAGTAATGAACACTTGTGAAAATGATTCATTGACTCCCTGTACTATGTAGCCTACTATATTTCTGACTTGGTTGTGTAAATTAGAATGTTTTTCTTTTTTGCTGCATTTAGTGTAAATCCAACTATCTGTTTAGTGTCTATCTGTCTATACAAGTATATAGAGAGTTTTGCTTTCTGTTTACATTAAACATTTTTTTTTTCACCACGCATCACAAATACTTTGCCATCCTGACATCGGTCTTACCATAAAGGCTCTAATTAGAAAGTCACATGAAGTGAGCCACTGTGTTTCCAGCTTTAAGCACTGTCACATGGCTCAAAAATAGCTGCTGTTTGCTCAGTGTGACTGGGGGGATTTTACCTGTATTTCAGCATATCAAACACCTTTTCAAACTGCTGCTTTGACAAGTTCCTTGACTGTCGCCCTGGCTGAAGTGACCGTGGCAGTAGCTGTGTATAAAACAGGATTCTTCAGTTAGTAAATATTTGTATCACTGCACATTTAAATTTGAGACTCAGATTCCAGAAGACTTCACAAAAATGTTTTTTGTAGGTAAGAATACTAGTTGCTGCTAGGATACTAAGAATATGTACATGAATGTGAACACACACTTGCTTATGTACTCTACAAGTATCTCTATATGTCCTTACCTGGGTCTGTAACACCCTTAAACCTGTAGCAAATCCTACCTGACAGTTCATATAATATCTGGCATCAAACAACATGTGACATGTCATGCATTTACTGCCTGTTTACAAATATACCAATGGCTAAGGTTGCCATGCTCAGTGTTGTTTACACCAGAGATCCAACAGTATTAATCTCTGCTCACTGAAAGGAATCTGAACAGACAGCTTTCATGGAAGAAAGCATAAACAAACCTACAGTGGCCTCATGCTTTTACAATAAGTCCTGAGGACAAGAGCTGTCAGACACTATCTGCTGACCCATTCTGCGTCTTAGAAATGTCCTAACATTCTTTAAGACCTATGTGCCAAAATCACTAGGTATTTGTATGTTTTATGGCCCAAAACGGTTAGGTTTACATACAGAGTTGTGTTTAAAGCTGTTTTTTTGTGTAGCCATTACACCAATCTTCAGTGTCACATGATACTTCAGAAATCATTTTAATATGCTGATTTGGCACTTAAGAAACATTTCTTATTATCCATGTTGAAAACATCTGTGCTGCTTAATATTTGTGTGTAAACCATATTTTTTCAGTAGTATTTGATGAATAGTAAAAAAACATAATATTTAATTGTAAACTTTTGTAACATTATGAATGTGTTTGCTGTCACCTTTAATCAGAGCAAAATATTAATTTCTTTACAAAAAAAGGGAAAAAATTCAACAATTTAACTCAAATCATTCGCTAAAGTACCATTTAAATGATCATAAAAAATTCTACTTTGTGAACCCTGTTAGCGCTTTAGTTGCTTTTCTTCCATTTTAACAGCACAAAGAAACAAACAGCATGAAATTTCAGGACTCTCATATGTAGACATTTGAAATGATTGCAACTGGTTAACTGCCATTTTCAATATTTCACTGTCTCTTTGTCTTTGGGGTTTTAGCCAATCAGGAACAATCATAGCTCATCAATGTAGTGCTTCAGAGAGACTGACCAGTGATTACACTCTTACAAGACAAGTGTGTGTGCATGTGTGTGTGTGTGTGTGTGTGTGTGTGTGTGTGTGTGACATGTGATGCATGTGTGTCTCTAAGAGATTGGGGCCTGCATGGGGGCTCAACTAACTTTTTAAAATTCTTGTATCAACCATTTTTTTTCCCTTAATTCGAACAAGTCTATATCATTTCATATAAATATGTCCAGGATATAAATAAAACTAAACGGGAGTATTAAACATTTTGTTATTTTTTCTTCTTCTCACTGTATTGATATTTTGAGCATGATCCACATTTGGTGCATTCTTCATAATTAAACTTGTTGCATATTACTTTTTTTTTTAATCAGTTCCTCAATTTATGTAATCTCTTTTTTTTAATCTGTAGGCAGCAACTACATACTCATTCTTGTGAATGGTTTGGACTTGTAAGCTAACCAGAATTCAAACATAAAATAAGTATAAAATCAATCCTCCCCTCTTAGCACCTTAGCTAAAATAAACAGTCCCGGGAGAATAGCTGAAACAGATCCGCAGTCACTGAAGCACAAAATTAGGTGAAGTGCACAAGCAACTGTAACAAGCCAGAAAGGGTTATTTTGAAGGTGAAGCCTACTTATTCATTTTCAGCTCCATTATCACATATGAATATTATGCCTACTAATAATTCCAGTGAAAAACATAACTGAGTCAAATTCAAAAGCGTCCACCTAACATACATGTGTCATTTTAGTCTTTAGTAATTTAAAACATTCCTGCTCACACCAGGGTTGTGTGCCAATTTAAATTAAAATTTCTATTAAATCCCTGAATTTAAATAGTAATGTAAAAAATTACAATTGAAAAAAAAAATAAATACAGTGCAGAATTACAATTCAAAATTAAAAGTAAGGAAGTAGAATTAAAATGACCTATAATTCTAAATGAACTTTAAATGTTGGTTTGACACATCCAGAAAAATCTTTTAAAAGCCTTGAAGTCGAAAGGCTTATAGGCCTTACAGACAGAATGACAATATAGAACAATAGACTGATAGATAGGCAGATAGGCGGACAGATAGGCAGATAGATAGATAGACAGATAGACAGATAGTATTGCTTATTAGTAAACAATGCAAACATGAACAACACTGAGGTGTCAAAGCGGCACTCGTCATTTCTCTTTTAACCGTTCGACCGACTGCTACGTGGCCTTTTGCAGTTATTTGTGTTCCACACCTTTCTGAAACTGCATTTTGGAACAAACAGGTATTTACGGTTCATATTAACCCGATGTGCACCACAGTGTTTGTACCCTGGGAAAGGCCCATCTCCCCGAGGGCTTGCTGGGCCAATCTGGTGGTGTTGTTCCTAACCCTGGGAATCCTTGTCCACATTGTGCACACAGTGAGAAAGGTAATCCGGACGGATGGTCTCCATGAATCACCGCCACATTAAGAGTTTCAGCCCTCTCATTATCCTGCACCACATTTCCCCCAGGGGGCCGGTACTGTGCCTGAGCCTCACCACATACAGCCGCTCATTACCAATCTGCCAACCGAGGCCCGGCTCGGCCAGAGTCCCTGGTCTTGCACAGGTAAGGGGCCTGGTTCCTTTCTCCACCTCCATACAACATCCACAGACTCAAGGGTGAACAGAAACAGCATGCCTTTCAAAGGCGCTGCAGGTGTCACCATCCCAGAATCCACTAGCAGAACTCCTCCCCTCACATTTGCTGTCAAGACACACAGAGGCTGATGGGAGACCCTGGAATAATGGTGCGGTAAGTGTTTGACTCTGTCGCACGTATTCCCTCATGAGAATTTATATTCCCACAATTTTGAGATACTGATATTGGTGGGAGAGTTTGGGTTAAACGGCACTCTACCAATTAGGCTTTTTTTTCCCAAGGATGTTTCCCAAGGCAAGGATGATTGTCATAGCATAGCCAAATGTAATGTCTTTTATAAAAGCCTCTTCCTGCAAAAAAGGAAGCATATTTGCTTTTTAATTTGTGCCTAACATTCCAAAGTGTTTTTCTGGGTTTGTATTGTAAATGTAGTGACAAAGTTTGAAACTAGCCTCAGCTGTAATTAAGGAGCAGAAACGAAACATTTTATTTATTTATTTATTTATTCACAAGGTAATTTTGCTAAAATCAGTGGCAGATGGCAGGAGGGCTGCAGGACCTGCTTGCTTTTGCTTTTTATTAGCTTTATTTGGAATGTACACTTCCTCTTATTACTGGCTAAAGGCAAAAATACAGATGTGTCTTATCAAACTATATTTAGATTTCTGCCTTTTTTATAAAGTAGATATATATTCACAAGAAGAGTAAGCTGGGAATAACGATTATGTGTGATTATGTTATAAACACTTCTAGTTATACTATGCATGTGTTCGTTATAAACAATGCAACAGAATAAGAATCAGATTAGGTGATCAGTCCACACCCCAAATCCCAAATAAACAGTGGATGTTGTACAATTTAAAAACATTTAAAGCAAAGACATAAATTCAACCTCCACTTGTAAAACCAGTACTTATAGGCTTTATATTCTATGTTCCCTACAGATTCAGCAGAGATGCATTTGAGATGCTTGGGAGTCATGTTTGTTTCCAAACACATGGCATTGTTCGGGTGAAACTCGATATCGGCGTGCCAGCTGAGTAAATGCGTGGGTTTTGCAGCTGCTGCTAATCCAATGTCTTCTGTTCCAAAGCCGAGTTTACCTGCACGGTCACCACTCATTGTCTTCAGCAGCCTCTACCCATACTTTGTCACTTCACCTGACACGAAGGCATGCTTGACTTTCCCAGGCCCTCACTGATCCAATCCAGCACTCCTTTGAGTGCAGTTTATAAAGTTAATTTAAGCTCCCTAATTTATGTCTGCTCTGCACTGGACGGAAGACATCATTTAAGATAAATTAAATATTCAGGACAAAAGCTTCAGGAATCGGCAGGGGGAAAAAACAACAACTTTTGAATGGTAGTGTATCACAGTTTCCACAACAATGTGAAGCAGCATTTAAAAAAAAAAAAAAAAAACGTTGGTAAGAAATATTTCTTGAGCACCAAATCAGCATATTAGCATAATTTCTGAAGGATCAAGTGACACTGAAAACTGGAGTAATGGCTTCTGAAAATTCTGCTTTGCCATCACAGGAATAAAGCACTTTTTAAAAATATAGTAAAACAGAAAACATTTTAAATTTGATTAATACTTGACAATAGTTCTCTTTTTACTACATTTTTGATCAAATAAATGCAGCCTTGGTTAGCATATTTTTAAAACATAAAAAATTAATTATTCCAAACTTTTGGACTGTATATGCATTACACACTATATATTACTACAGAACACAACAAAAAACATGGGATTTGTATCTCTAATACCATTCTAATTCCTTCTAAATTTGTGGCGAGCACTACATGTATGGATTGAGGATGTTGCTCACACCAGCCAAACCTCTCTAAGGGAAGGGTAGCTCAGAGTTAGCTCATGACAATCTCTCATCAGGTTATTATCCCATTAATTTCCGTGAATAAGCCATCTGATGAAGAAGTCACGCTACTGTTAAACACTCACTTCTCAGGGTCTAGTGGTCTCAGGGGATCTGACCTCCACAGAGAGGACTGTTGATGTGTTTGAGCCAGCTGCTTACATGTTACATGAATTTCACGCTTTCTTAAGCTGATATATAACATGTAATTTTGATGTTTCAGAGTTAATGAGCAGCTATAAAACCAATGACCTAAAAATATACAATGTGAATTTTCATAGAGAATGTGAAACTACATTCTTACAAATTTACCTTTAATGTGCACAATTAAGCAGGATGCATGAAATTTCTCTTTCTAAATTTAGCCTAATATAAAATTCTTTCTACGTTGTTATATTTCATGCTATCTTTAAAATATATTAAATATGCAAATATTAACATAAAATACTGCTGAAGGCATGCTTTCCCCCATCCATTTACTATGAGAGTGATGCACAGAGTGGCAAGAGTTAATTCTGTCAAATAGCATCACGTTAGCAGCGATAAACATGGATCGGGGCAAAACAAGTATCTTAATGCCATGACTGACAGATGGCTGTCAAATCAGATGAGAGTGATAAGTGCCTTGCCGTTTTGAAAAAACAACTTCCTCTTCGTGACCCTCTGACCCTTGACCTCTGACCTGACTCTTGTTCTGTTTTCTTAGCTCACAGAGGGGATTCTCCACAGGTGCAGGACCAAGAGGTCACAGAATGTGTAGCAAGTGACCACCAATTGATGCCCCTCCCAAGCAAGCAGAGAGCAACGGGGATCTGACCCATGGGCTTTGTCCCTGCTCTGTGTCATTGTGAGAAAGAAAGATGATGATATTGAATGACTACAAGGAGGAAGTGGCATATTTCGAACCCAAGCAAACAAGCATCACAATAAAGCAAAAGGTGAAAGCGTAAGAATCTATTTAAAGAAATAAACAAACACGGTTCTACTGCGATTCCGTGTCGGAGATAATTACTGCCCATAATGTGCAGAATGATTTAATTTGAAATGTTAGCTTCTCAGTTAATTTGCTTTTAATTTTACTGCACTCATTACTCTCTTCCATTATCTATGCAGCCTATATACTAATTCATACATTCTCCTACTCTCTCACTCACTCGCTCGCACATTCGCTCAAACATGCGTTCACGCAGTCAAGTCAAGGCATTTAAACACGTTGTGTTCAGATTCCTTGTGTCAAAACTGCCAACGCTTAGCTGATATGCGTCTCTATATTAAATGGGTCTATTTTATACTACATGTATCTAAAAAGATAAAAAACATAAGCGTTTCCCATTGCATTTCAAGCAAAAATAGGCCGTTAATCCAAAGTCCCTCCCTGTGGCTCGACAGGTACACAAACATAAATGCAACATATATACAGTGAAATCACCCCTAGAAGGTAGCTTGGCAACTTGGAGGTCGATAGCTTAGTAATAGTGCAGCTCCTTGTTCTGACAAGTCAGTAATTAATTCTCAGGTTTAGCTGATTTCTTCAAGACTTTGGATTGGTAATACATACGAAATGCCAAATTGGATGATTGGATTCATTTAAAGCAATTGTCGGTCGAGTTTGGCCAGATCGGTAGGTGGGTTTTGGGAAAACTTGGTTTTGTACATTATTTGTCAGTGCTCAATCAAGGCGTCGCTTACCTGCTCGAGTGGTGATTTCAAAGGCTCCGTCCCCCTTCGGTGAGACAAATGAACAAGTGCATGTTACAACAGGCATGTTCGAGCCATTTAAGAAGTGTGAGCCACACTTCAACCATATCAAAGCAAATAACAACAATTATTTCTCTCTTTCAAACCCTGGCGATTATTTGTACTTATAGAGGTGTAATGAATAATAGCAGTTTACTAGAGGAGGGGAGGGCTCTTTCTCCCACCGGAGAGAGGAAGAATGAATTAATAGGCATCACACCACTCAGCACAGTGCGTGGTAGAGGAACAGCATGATTACAGTATGCTATCAAGAAAATTAGTTGTTTCATTTGAGTATATCCCCAGCATGCCGAAGCAACATAACAACTTGCTTTTGTTTACAGAATGCTTCATTATGTAAAGACAAGCTCAAGATTCCAAACACCTGCTACCACCAAATCACATATTCAATTATTGTGCTTGCTTAAGATCATCCAAATATTTTGTCCACTTACCAAGAGCAAAAACAGTACTAAAGTGATTATGGCTGTGGAGTCAAATTTCTGCTCTGAAGCAGCAGGGCTAGGGAATAGCGTGGCAGCAAACCTTTGTGAAATTGACTCGCGTGTATCTCTAGAGGTCGTCTAGTGGGGTCGGAGGTCGCAACCTGTGGTCATTATTCACCCATAAAGTACTTTGATGAGTAATGCGACACTTTGTCGACAAGGTTTTCAGATAATTGTCCCAACAAAATACAGTGATTGAGTTACTCCCAGAAGGCACGACATTATGATAGAGATGTGTTCTTATGATCTGAATTTTAATTTCACTGCAGTGCAGCAATGCATTTATGGGCAACTGAGGGAGTTGACGTACAAGTAGTCGTCAAGAGTGATAAAAAAACAAACAGCTTTGACTTTTTGTTTGTATAGAGGGACTTCAAGAATGTGCTGGCCATAAGTTCTACTTGTAAGACTAATTATAAAAATAAATGTGGAGGTTTTCAGATAATTGTCTCAACTAGATATTGTGATTAGCATGACATTTTTTTAAAATAATCTGGATTTTAACTGCTTAATTTTGTGTGTGTATGTTGTGTGTGGTTTGACAGCAGCATGCAATGTTTTTATGGGCTACTGAAGAGTTCATATGCATGAATAGTCATCAAGAGTGATAAAAAGAAACAGCATGACATTTCTTGATAGTGACAATTAATTTTTTGAACAATCTGGATATTTATGAGCACATGCACAAATAAAATGTGATTTAAAAAAAAAACAGATTTGACTTGTTATTATAGAGGGAATTCTTTGGTCATCTGTTCTAGCTACAACACCAATTATAAAAATGGAGCGTAGAAATGCCGGTAGAATCGGCCATTTGAATGGTTGAGATGAGCAGCCTTTATCTTTTGGAACAAGCTTCTTCCTAACATTCATTCGGAGATCCATTTAGCATATCGCGTTATTAATATTAATTTTGCTGACTTCATATAGAGTCTGTACTTGGGGGTCTCGCGGAGGCCAGGTCTTTCACTGCGCTATTGTGTGGAGATGGAGGGCACCATCGAGAGATCTGCCAAGGTTGCCTTGTGTGCTTTTTTGACTGACAGGAGGCCTGCGGAAACGGGGTGAGATTGGGGAAAAGGCATTGCAATGGGAACTACACTCAAGATTTGAATTGCCTTCTCCACTCCAATCAGCTTGGTGCAAGTTAAATGAAGTGCCTTTGCCGCTCCCCCTCCATCCCTCTCACTCCCCATATGCAGAAAGAGCCCATGCAGGAGGCTGACAGCGCAACAATCAGTTTGCCATTCACCGCTGCCCCTATTTTAACTTGTATGTGTGGAAATGGCATTGATTGTTAACTCCGACCTTAGCAATTAGAGCCAAAAGAAATATTTGAAGAGTTTCGAACGGAGCCTCGCGATTGTTTTAAAGACAGATCAGTTAAGCGTTAAGGGAAGGGAAACACCGTGTTTGTTTTCGCCCAGCTACCGGCATTGTTTCCGTTGAGTTTGGTGGCTAAAACAGGGGGCGACGAAACGCGCGTCTCGCTTGCGTCAGTGGGGGGATCGCGCGGGAGCCCGAGCGACGGAGTCTGCTATTAAAAGATGTACAAGGAAAATGTACTATTTAAACAAATACTTCCCCTCGATTGCACACACAAACACATGCAAATGCATTGACGCTCACAATGGATAACTCGGGCTCAGTGTAGGAACAGGAGGTGCTGACTGAAGTATTTGTTTAAATGAATCGGCGCTATGAAAAAACAGATGCAGCAATTAGGAGCCCCATTGCCGCACACCGGAGACATGACAAGAGTGCATGACAGTGGCTTTCACCCTCACTCCCCCTTGTCTTCAACATGAGTCCTCTAACAATCCCTGTCAGGAACACTCTTTGAGAAGTGCTTGCACCAGACAATGGCTCTTCACCCTTATTTTGTGCTCTAAGTAGTGCTGCAGAATGCTGGAAGGAGCTGAAAACAGGCAGTAATGTGAGAAAGACGGGCAGCCATTGTGGGAAGTGTGAAAACCAGAAGGACCCTTTTCAGAGGCTCGCCTGAAAGTGCTATGAAGACCTTTAGTCCTTTGCTCTCCCTGAATCCCCAATTAGACAAACATTAACATCAATTAAGCCTTTATAGGACACAGGTTCCATATAATTACCTTAATGGGTTGACGCTTTCTTTAGCAGCAATTTCTTAAACAAACTTGAGCCTTTGTGTGACGGGCTAAGAAAATTTTCAGCAGGGAGTATTTGCTTTTGTCAGGCTTTCTAAAGAGACAGACGAATTGTTCTATTTAACAACAAACACCTTCAGAGAGGAGCCTCAAGCAGGCCCAGTTCCCACCACATCTGACTCGACCGTTCCAAGCTGATTATCCAGCGGAGACAAAAAAAATCTGACCAGCCGGGAGAGCGAGGACACATGCGGTGAGGGGCAGCACACAAAAGGGCCCAGTGAGCCCAGCCCAGCTATGTGAGCAGAGCACCAGAGAAAGAGCCCCTCCACTTGAATTAGCTCTCTATTTAATGTCCCAAAGAGCCAGATCCGTTCCCTGTCTGAGAAACAAAGAGGGACGAATTAGAAAAACAGGATCTCTCTTCATAAAACAAGGCAAATTCGCGCTGGCGAATTGCAAAGGAGGCGCAGTTAATTAAACGCAGACCTCGTTTTGTTCTTCCCCTTCCTGTCCTGCTGCCCATTATCTTCTGTAATCTGTAACGAGGCAGGCTGCGGTGGAGAAAAGAAAAAAAAGTGTCACGGCATCAATCATAACCTTTTATTCCTGCTTCAATGGAACTTGCATCCCACAAACACGTTTATCGAATTATAAATATGGTCGAGAAGAGAATCGTATCATATGTCTTTACTGTCATTGTACAAGTACAACGAAATTGAAGCAGCAAACCTTTAAGGTGCAAAAACAATAAAAAGAAAAATAGAAAGCTAGGCATATTTATACCTAGAAACATACAAGCACAACTCAACATTCACATATTACATTCACATTTCTGCCAGTCACTGCACGATCCCATCTTATTGCACAGTAAATGACTGCACAGTGTTCAATTCTTGGTTGTGTTCAGTGTAGTTATGGCTCTGGGGTAAAAACTGTTTTTTAGTCTGTTAGTCCATGTTTTCATTGTTCTGTAATGTCTGCCTGAGGGCAGCAGTTCAAAGTGAGTGTGTCCGGGGGTGAGATGGGTCTCTGAGAATATTACGTGCCTTCCTGAGACAGTGGGAACTATACCGGTCTTCAATATACTGCACTATAGAATAGAATGCACTCCATTATACTTAGTATAACCAGAAGTAGCCAAAGAAAAACCCGCTCTGACAAGGGTGCTCGAATTGAGAATTTTGGAACAAATTGCTCACGAATCAGTAGCACAAATAACACTTTAATCACGGATATTTTTATTCTACTGGCACTGTGTGTCCCTAAAGTGTGATGATTTTATATTCAGCCACATAATCGCTTGTGCCGCAGTTCTTTACATTCACTTTTCAATGTGGTTTGATATACTGACTGATAAAGTTTTGGCGCTATAAAATACGTGGCCATTATCAGTGAAAAGAAATATCACACTTATTTCACACACACAAACAGGTGTGGGTACATGGTCAAGCACTGATGAGAGTGGGATATATTAGGTGGCAATTGGCCTCTAGAGGGCAATGGTTCCATAGCCCACTCAGTCAGCCAACACCAGGCATCACATGTGTCTGCCCCTAATGTGACAAGGGCTAAATATGTAAATCATGCTATTTGGCATCTATAATTGGACATACTCTTCAAAATTCTCTCTAAATATGGAAAGCTGTGTAAACCTCCACACAGATATTAGCATATATACATTAAATCTACATTAGCATATAGATATTAGAAGCTAGCAAATCATGTCACCTTCATTGAAAATAAACTGTGAGTCTTTATAATAATTGTGACGTGTGTGAAACCTCGCTAATGGGAAGTGATTCATTATATCACCTCCAGTCTTCAAAAAAAATCACAGTCCAGAGGGTGGTATTGTTATTTGTCTCACACCTTAACAGTTGATGGAGTTGCAGAATGAAACACAAAACTGCTAGCATGGTGAAAAATTCAAAGCTATCTTCTTCAGAGGTGAAATTTGATTAATGGCATTTAATACCCTTTTTAATGAAGTTTTTTTTTTTTTTTTTGACATACATAAATAGATGTTTCCAACTAAGTCTCTGTAAACTATTATAAAAAATTAACATGACAAAATGAAGCCAAATATTCACACTTGGAATACTTTTGCCATCAGTTTTGTTGAAACTACACATATCAGGCTTTGTCTGTTTGTTCTGAGATCTAACATGAGTTTGGACACAATCTGAGGAACATTCAACAGACAATTATGTCTCAATGCAGTGCCGTTGCTGTGACTGTGAGAATTTCTTAATTCAAAACAAAAGCTTTCCAGCCAAAATCGTGATGCTGGCAGCCAATAAAAAATGAAAATATTTTGAAATGTAAAATAAGACAGAGCTACTGATGTGAAAAACAATAATTACACAAAATTGTCTTATTAGAAAAAAGAACTTTGATATATGCCACTGTTGGCATATCAAGCAATGGTCATTTTAAAATCTTAAAATATTATATAGTTTTAAGCTCTCTATGGATACATTTGAATCTGCAAATGAATGAAGCTTTGAAGAAGTAAAAAATATATGTGCTATTTTTACTCTCAATAAAAATGTTTCTAGATTCTGCTGCTGCTCTGTAGATTTGTACAAATACGAGACAAATTTGTGTCAGGTTTCAGAAACATTTTTATGTCTTAGTTTTGCTATTTTGTTTTGGTTATTACCTTTACCTAAAGGATTTCTATGTGTAAAGTCAAATCATTGATGATGGACACACAGCGATACAGTCTTTGTATTTGAAGCAACAAATGTCACAACAATTGAAACTAGGTTTCCCTTCGTGACTCTATGAATCCTTCAACCCAGGAGTTAATTTCCCTTGGACTAATCAGTTATCGTCGGCTCGTTTTTTTCTTTTTTTTTGGAGAAATATCATTCACATTCTGTCAAAACCACATAGCAATTAATGTATATTTAGATTACATTAACAACCAGAAAATGGTAAAGCTCATGGTACTGGGCTAGGTGAATTGACAGTTCAATTGGAAATCCCAGCATGATCAGTCTAATGACTGACAAAAAAAGAAAAAACGAATATTACGACTCTTTGTTGAAGCTCTATGTTTTCTAATAACCTCCAATCAATTGGAAATTGATTGCTTAATAACCATTTATTCAATCGCATAGTAAATAACATTTTTAGAACTGTAAAATAAGGTCCTAATAATTACCCACTGCCATATTCTCTCAACTAATCTGTGTGAATTTATGCCTTAATTCAATATGCCCTTTTGTTCTAACCAGTAAAATGAGGACTAAAATGGATGTGGTTATTAGCTCTGGCTCCTGCTGTAAGCATTTATTACTGAAATAATTTTATCTAGCGAATAATCAGCCAGCGAAATAGCTTCATCTAATGGATTTTTCTGGTTACATGGGTTCTTCAGCTTTTGCGTGTGGCACCCTCAACCTCTCCCCCACAGAAAAGAGTCCTGCTTAAGCCCTGAGACTTGCTCTAAATCACAGCTTGTCCAATCAAACCTGCTCTGTGCAGCCTGCAGTATTACATTTCCAACACCGTTAGTCTAACGAATGAATACACATGCACTTAGATTACAAACACACTTTCATTCATGTTAAAATCTCCTGGACAATATTCATTTGCAGCCCATCTCCTTCCCGGTCGGATACATGGAGTGATAATAGCCGCCACCTTTAAAAGTCATGCTCCAAGGCTTAATCTTTACAAGCAGTAAGTGGCTACATGTCCTACAAATGCGCCGAGGTGATTTTTATCTAGGAGAAGAATGCCACTTGTGTTCAGGTGGTAAAGTAGTTACAGAGACTGGAATTACATGGTGAAACAATCCTCAGCTCTGTGTCTGTGCTTCTCCACTCACCGTGACACAGTGGCAAAGCCTGTCACTGGAGCCATTTAATCAATGCGTTTTAAATACATCCAAATGTTTATTGATTAATGACTACATGCTACATCATACATCACAGCTATAGTGCACCACTTATCATATATCCTATTTCTATGAACAAGTTGTTGTTGTTTTTTTCTTTTATTTAAAGGGATCGTTTACCAAAAAATGAAAATTCTGCAATTCTGTCAAACCTGTATGACTTTCTTTCTTCTGTGGAACATGAGAAGAGGTGTCTGTCAATGTTGTCGACAGAATATTTTGTTTTTGGGTAAAATATCTGTTAAATATTTCTAAAGCTGTATCATTTTTTTATAAAAACAAATTAAATGTCGCATGCATTCCTAGAAATCACAAGATATTATTCAGCGTCTATGTAGTGATATACAATGGTGCAGATAATTTCTTTTCCATCCACTTGGGAAAGCGTACAGATTCCGCTATCTAAAATAAATGTTTCAGTGTTCTTCCCATCAAGCGGATGATTGATGTTGCCTCATTTCTGTTGGTGACCGAGTTAATACGCAACATAAATAAAGCTTGAAAACAGCTCCAGTCCGCATTTGCTCAACTAAATAAACACATCAGCACAATCTGTCAAGTCTTCAAATAGTCATTGTGGTCGACTTGCCAAAAAGGGCTGGAAGCGCGGGGCCTTTTTTTTGCCGAGTATCGGGCGTGCTTCTTTAGGAAGTGTTCAAACATGGCACCTCTCTATCTCCATTCACACCCTCTCCTCCTCATCACCTGAACTGTCTGATGCCTGTCAATCTGGAGCCGTGGGAGGATATGAAAGACGGCTTTGAGTTGTGGTGGCGTTGATGGGGAAGGGATGGAGAATAGCACACCAGTGGTGCCAGCAAGAGAAATGGTGCGGATTCTTCATTCCTCCCCATCAGCACCCAGGGCACTGTGAGGCTCTTTTAAAAGAGCAGATTGACTCCCTCTGCCCCCCTCTTGAATGAAACCCCAACCCTGAGCAGATGTCAGAGATGGGAGCCAGAGATGGGCCGCTGAGCCGGCCACGAGGTGTGAGGCTTTGTGACAGGTCCGCTGCTAAAGGACCAGACACAGCGGGGTTTTTAGCACATCCATTGGATATCTGAAGTCCCTCAGAAATGGATGGAAGGGCCATCGGGGGGTGGGAGCGGGGTGGGGGTGTTTCATTGTGAGAACCCCACCGGCTTCATTTACCCAATGTTTACAGATGTATCCTGGGCCGCAGGAGAGCAGTTCAGCATCATGTCAAAACTACGATCGGTTTTCAGAATTGGCACCGCTGCGACGGAGGAACAGAGAGTCGCTCGGAGGTTAAGAAAACGATCCGTTTCCAAATGGATGAAGGCTAACCCAAAAGACTGATGTTTAATGCGTATAATCCTGCGAATAAACAAACCTCGGCGAGCGTCCCCTTCTGCGCAGCAGCCTTGCGCTTCTTCGAGTCCTCCAGCCTTGCCAAAACGTCTCACGTATCCCTAAGAAAATAAAGAATTCGTTAAATTAGTCGCTGTGTTGACCACAACCGAAGCCCTTAATGCGAGCATGTGTGTGTCTCCCCAGAGCTGGTGGGCGACTTACGAGCAGAAAACATTTCAACATGGCACTCCATTTTACCAACTGATGGCAGGAACAGAATGTCTGTTATCATTTATGTATTCACGGTTGATTCTGTGAATGTAATGGCTGAGAGCAAACGTGACGCTGCACAGTGGCTGTGTGTACTAACCGAGTGGGATACTGATGATCATTTGCTTTGATATCAGAGTTTACTAATCACTCGAGGTGATGGGACTCGGAATTATTTCACTCCATCTGGAGTTCAACAACAGCAGATTTCGCATGCTAGTATTACTATCTTTAAGTAGCAGTATGGATCGTTGTAAATGTGTGCGTGTGTGTGTTTGTGTCTCGCTGTGTGTGCTCCTTGTGGAATAACGTACCCCCTGAGGTGCTCTATCTCAGACAATACCTATCCATATCCCTTTTCTGGCGCATGTAGAGGCCCAGATGGTTTAGTATTCACTTCTCTGCCAAGCAGATGGACCTGCAATGTACTTCAATGGTCTCAATTATATATGCACACAACTACTGAGAAGGAAACCAGAAGCAGAGAAGTTTAGGACCATGATTTCTCATATTGGCCACCCACCAAGCTTGGAGACCTCGGTGATGTCAATGTGTTCGAATGTTATGTGTAATTAATAGAAAAATGTACATCCCACAGGTGCTGCTTTTCTTCATTGAAACGACACATAAAACATTTGCCACGATAGTTGCCAGCAGATACATTTTGTAAAATTCAAGAATGAGTATTTTTTTTACTAACTGCGAAATAGGGCTAGCAAACACCAAAAAAAAGAAGAAAAAAAAAAGAAAGAAAATCGACAACCCATCTAAGTGTTACTGAGGAAAAAAGAAGGTGAAATTCCCAACCTAATAAATCTGAAAAGCCGTTAACTCACCAACACAAAAATGCTCTGTGTGGTACTTCGCAGCCATTACACTGCAGCATGTACCACATTTTGGACTCGCTCTTGCCTTGTGGACATAATAGAGGGTATCTATGTTGCTGTTATGTTTGGTTCTCAGTATCTTCAAGTGCAAACACTGGCCAAACTGATGTAAACACTTTCTGTTTTAATAGAGACTGGTCAGGCCCAGTCTAATTGGCCTCTGTTGATGGACAAACCCCAAACGGAGAAACCTGAGAGACATGGAGAGGATTTTCTTCACTCTTGATTCAGGCACTGTGACTGCCTAATTCTTGAGGCTATTTTTCACCATCAGAATGATACATAATACCAATAATATTTAAAATATATTTAATAGATTCAGCAAGATAAAATACATTTTAAAGACATGTCATTTTGACCAGTTTTATTTCGATAAGGACATGATGAGACCACAGTGAGAGTTTTTTAACACTTAAATTGTATTTACTTTTTTTTTTGTATTTAATTTTATTGTATATTGTGAGCAGTTCCTTAGTGGTTGTAACATTTCAGTAAGCTTAGTAATGAAACCATGTCATGTTAAAGTCAGGCATAATTCTCCAACATGTACAGCAAGACAAATAAGTGTTAGCATTGCTACTTATTGTTACACTTGTGTAGACATGTCAACGCTTGTTTTCTTCATGCACTGAAATTTCACTGTAAAAACCTGTCAAATGGAACTTCGGTATTTTTGGTTAAACAAATTCTCAGATGGGCGTCACTTAGACAACACATAGTTTTCTGCTGAAGCCAGCTGCATTCTACATTGTGTTGCCAATAAATACAGTCTATAGAGTTGTCTCAGCTGTCACCGACTTATAGCTACTGTATATAAAAATATATCATTCTTTTACATGCTGGAGTTCAGGAAATTCCAAAAGCAGCTTTGGTTCTGGCTGCAGTTGCAAACAGTTGACGGGTCAGTGGACTCTCTGCACTAACCTCTTGAAGGCAGGCAGGCATCAGACACTGTGTAATTAGATGACTGTAATTACCACTATGCCATTTCAAATGTCCAGCGTTCCTGCATTATAATCAAAAAGCAACAAACACCCAAAGCCACCTGGAGAGGTCAGTGCACATTTACTAAAAAGGGAAGAACTTCTTCAAATGACAAATAAAATGCTGTCTAGACTTTGGCTAGTTATTCTTGTTATTGCTCAGCATGATGGCATGGGAACAAAAATGTATTGGTTTTATGTCTGCCAGTTACAGCTAATCAACTTGACGACAAAAATCTACATAACTATAAATCTGTAATCAACCTCTATATTGTCAAATTCTGTATTCTTAAATGAGCCTAGCAACATGAAAAAATATTATAGTAACTTATAGTAAATAGGCTACTATAGTGTTTTTGAAACATACTACAGTAATGTACTTGAATTAATTTGTTGTGGTAATTCTATAGTTGCTGTGGTAATATAACAACTATAGTAATATAAACAAATTACATTTCCCAATTCTGTACTAAGTTTTCTACAACTATAGGGTATTTTATACTACAATACATTACAGTTTACTGTAGTAAAAACTAAAGTATACTTCAGTATTTATTACAGTTTATCAGTTCACTATAGTTAATACTATAGTATGCCATAGTATTCATTAACAAAATTTACTATAAATTACTATAGTATTTTTCCATCTGGGTGGCACCTCACTAAGCCTGAGTATTAAATAGGCTAATTATATAAACAGCCCTATTTTTTTAATTATTAGGCCTAAAATTTGTAAGCTTATTCATTTATTTGTTTGTTTGTTCACTCGAAGATGATTAAACGAATGAGTAAATAATTTCGCGGGTGTTTTTTCCCCCTTTTTTAAATCGTTAATTCCTTAAATTATCTGTTAGGCGTCACTATTGCAGTTCGCGGTCTAATAATTGTTAAATTATTAAATATTGTAATCGAACTAATTACATGATATGCTAATTAATCGTTTTATCTCAGTTAAATAAATATATAAATAAAAACACGCATAGGAAGATGATAAAATAAATGAAGAAATTTAGCGTGTGCGCTATTTTTTAATCGTTAGTTCGTTTACCTGTTTGGCGTCGCTGTTGCAGTTTTAAGTCTAATAAAAATTATTATTAAAGATGGTAACGAAATAAGTACATGATATGCTGATTATTTAACCCTATTTATCTCTATTAAATACATATTTTATTTATTTATTTATTTTAGAAAAAACGCACACAAAGGAAGATGATGAAATCAAGGAGGAAATAATCATAATGGTGTTCGTTATTTTCTTCTAATCGTTAGTTCGTTCGTTTACCTGTTTGGCGTCGCTGATGCAGTTCGGCGTCTCGTGACCTTGAGCCGCGTTTTGAAATGGCGTGTCAACTGTCAAGTCTAAAACACTTAAGTTTGTAAAAATGCGTATCCAGACTACTATGTTGGGTACAATTTCCCTTTTCAACGGAATATCCCATACTGTTTGAACAGCAAAATCAATTTACTTCCAGCTTCATTCGCTCTGAAGGTAGGAAAATTTACTTCCTCATTAGGGAATTTAGATAGGGGTCATTGGAAATGATTAAATATTACGCTTTTTAAAACAACGTTTTTTAAATTTATTTATTTATTTTTTACATTTTTAACACATAATTTTTATTCGTAAAATATTAAAATATTAAAGTATTAAAATATTAAAATATTAAAAGCCAGCCCTGCCTTCCATGACGTAATATACTGTTTTAGCCTATACATGTCTATAAAACAAACTTCAAAAAAGAAGATAATGCCCAACTAGCCTACTACCAACAGCAACTTCAAAGTTAGTGCCAACTATGCTTTCCACTGTGAATCCTCCCACAATATCTAAATATGGCTGCATAATTAGAAACCATTGTGTAACATAAATAAATACATTTTAAAAACTAGATATTATAAGTTAGAACATCAAGACATTTTTTTCCAACTGCAAGCATAAGCTTTGAATCCAAAAGCAAGCTGAGCCTCAGACATTCGTATGGCTGCATAGCTTGCCTTTACGTCTGCACCCTTTTCACAAGTGCTTTCTGAATGAGCTCCTGTGTCTGATTCCAGCTATGACTTCCTCGTCAAGCGTCTGCTTCAGCACACACATCAGCACCCTGCTGTACCATTGTGGCCTGTATTCTCATTTCCACACTGGGCATTCCATCTACATTTGGGCCATTACAATGGTGGCCCAGCATGTTTTCTCCCCAATTCAGCTTAGCCTCTTCAGACTCCTCCATTCCTGTCCATACATATTTTCTTTGAAATGACATATCATGTCTAGTTACTTAGAAGTATTTTAAGGAATCATATACCCAGGGATCTGATGTAGGTTTATGAAGAATGCTTCTCAAGATGTTTTAGGTCATTCAGCCAGCATATATGTAATTTGCAGGATGACGTAAAGCACTTTGAAAAGTTATTTAAGCCACATCCAAGTTCCATAGTCACCTGAACAGACCATTACACACAGACATCTTGCTTTTGTGAAGTTTTACGGAACAGAGATGTAAATATCATAGCTTATCATCAGAACTTGGTTCTGAAGATGGGTTTGAATGGGGCTTCAGGTATTCATGGTCTTAGATAGAGTTGCTGCCATGCATGCAGTTCAATGGCAGCCATGGAGTGGGACTCTGTGGGACTAAGCAGCAGGAACAACACACCAGGCTCTCAGATAATGGACTCACTGAATGTCTACCATCTGGTGTTTGTTTAATACACAGAGAAGGTCAAACGGCCAGCGATCCTTTTCTACTCTCCTGCATTCACTTCTTAGATTGGGGAAATCATTGATTTTACCCCTCTACAGGATGATCTTTGTGTGTTGGAGCTCAGTACGACAATGACAACAACCTTATTGCTTAAAACAGCACTCTGTAGGACTGAAACAACCTGAATTCAGCTCGGGAAGTGAATGCTCAGTGGTATGTCTTTGCTTTGATTGAGGCCCCCAGACACAAATTCACTTCATGTCTTCATACATTCGGGAAGGCTTGAATTATTGGACTTTCATTTGCTTTGATCTCCCTTGCTTATCTGGGGAGACTGGGTGCTTTACGGCTCGACGGCTTGAAATTCATCCGTTATATTACCCTTGCCAGGCATTCCTTAAATTGTGTTATTACGAATCTCTAGGTAAATCTACACACCCGTTGCCTTTCCGTGACATCTTATAGGGCCTTGCGGTTTTGAAAGAGTGAATGGAGGCTCATTGCCTCTTTCAGTTTTATTCATGAGGTGCTCAGTTGCATCATGTACCCAGGCGCGTTTGGCGGTGTCCTCATCGGTGGAAGTTACACATGCTAATGATCTCTTAAGTGCTAGACTGGAGAGTAAACCATGACTAACTGCAGAGCTGAGAGAGAACGGGACACGTGCACAGTCTCATTTGGCAACAAGGCAGGCTTTCCTCTCAAATGTGAGGCAACTAAATACACTTAATTGAGAGAGAGTGGACATAGAGGACAAGGGTGAGGAATACAAGCTGTAACTTGGATTTACTTGATTACGAAAACAAATTTAAGGACCATACTCTTTACAGTTGTTAATGAGAGATTTAATTTCATGCTAATGAGCTGGAAATATATTGTTACAACAGGAACTAAACGGAAATAGAAACTTCTTTCACTATGGATTAAATTAATCCTCCTACTGCTACACAGAGCATCATTATGTGGTGGCTGTGTCAAATCTGAGAGGGTGGGAAAATTATGTGTATTTTTACTTCGTGCAACCATAGAAGAAACATGCTTGATAGAAAGATGATATAAAGATGATTAATGCATTGGCACCGCACATGAGGAGCTGGTCTGTAATGCCCTAAGCCTCCTCATAGCACAGGCCTCCTCAGGAGGGAAACAATGCAGCTCATTAGAATGGGCAGGGGTTCTCAGAAGCGCACAATGCTTACAACCTCCACAAGCAGGAAACAACTTTGAGCAAGGTCCCAGGAGGTCAGTAGCAATAGTGGCAAAATCATTTAAATCTCCTTAATGAACTGTTAATAGGTCAGATGTCTATTTGTGCTAGTCTGAGCCCACCTCCCCCTTTGAGTTCCTGTGTCAGTCTGCTGGATCTTCAGCCAGTCAGGAAGTGGGGGGAAACAGGTCAGGAAGTTGCACTTAAAACCTGTTCCCATGGAAATAAATGCTTGTATATTCACACTAAGTGTTTTTGAAAGTGTGGCTGAGAAAATTACAGCATTACGCATGTTTTTATCTCTTATGCAACAAATGTGAATTGATAGCTACGAGAACCCTGATGATATATGAAATCCAGTGCATGATTTGCGTCCATATGTTTGGCACTGCCAAGGCGCGCATGCTATATACAGCATGTCACAGATCATGGCTGTGTGTTTAGTAATTTGCTTGTTGTGGTCGTACATTACTTTTGTTACTAATTAGCGGGTCAAATCCTCAGTAGCATAGTGAAATGGCACTTTGAATCGGTTAGTGTTGTGCGCTGCAAGACCAGCTTGATCATTTACTAGAGATAGAGGCCACTGTGATGCTGATTTTTTTTTCGCAAGAAAAGTTCCAAGTCTTTAGCCGGCATTAACTTATATGGGTTTTAATTATAGCATTGTGTGAAATTCAAATGAAGCCTTCGGGGGATTTCATTATTTAATCAAGCAAGTTCTGTCTAGAATCTCTGGACTGTTTTCCTCTTTCTGCTTTTTCACATTCACTTGCATTGAGCTAATGAAAATCTTACTGCTGTATTTTGTGTCCTGGGATCTAGCACATATTTCCCAAATGCACTGATTTCATAAATATACTTTACTACTTGTTCATGAGGTGGATTCACATTCATGTTTGATCAATTCCTCTTTTTTTGGCTAGATAAATGTAAAGCAAGGTAAATGCATATAGACATAGTACACCATATAGCAAGTGTCTTTTTCATGGATCAGAACACATCAGTTGAGATTTATCCATGTTCGTTTTTAACAAGTGATGTTCAATATTCTAATGGGCAAACAAAAATTAAGATATCAGCCGAAGAGGTTTTCAAGCTCTGCTTCAATTAATTATTCAAAGATTTTAACATTTTTACAATACGCCAGAAGAAACCATTAGCCCTCTTTTTAAGTATTTTTAATTTCAATTTGCACTGCGGAAACATTTTGATGAATTTGATGAGGGCTGGGGATTTAATGTTGTCCCACTGGGAGGAATTATTTGATTCTAAAAAGACACATCATAATGGAAAATGTGGAATGAAGGAGATTGCAATAGATTGCTGTAATTCAGACTCTTTGGCAACGTCTTAAATCGTTGCTAGCTCCAATCCCAACCTTCAAAGAAACGCTTGACTACAGTGAGAACCACTGTACCACTTTTCACCACAGGTAGCGATATAATGCAGCCAATGATTAATTTTAATTAAACACATTTTGGAAAATGATATTGAATGTTTGAACCCCTGATGCTTTAATTACTTTATTGCCTCTCAGCTCTAACTCTGAAATGCTTTGGCTGGATGACATACTGGAATATATCCTAAAAAAAACTCACAGCTGGCATGCAGAGAGCTTCTTCTGATTTCTATAGTGCATTTGCTATAAGGGTGATACAATCCAAGTATGTTGAAAATTAATACCACTAAGAATGCTAATTTGCTCACAGCCTAAGAGCTGTTTTAAATTAGCTGTGAAATTAAAGAGAACATCTAACCCGTACTGTTGACATACAGCTGCTGTTATTCGTTTTATTGTCAAATAATTGCAAACGGTGACTTGAGCAGGCTTTTTGACCTCAGAAGGTCCCTAACTTTGTCATACTTCTGTTCCCATTAGGCAGCTGGTGAAAGTGAAACATCCTCAAGACATTTGGGTTAAGGCTCACCTTAAGTACGGTTAAGGAGGGACAGAGAGGCCAGAGCCTCGTGTTTGGTCCTCATGAGCTCTAATGACCTGACAAAAGTCAGGATTATTGGATGTGCAGAGAGACAAATGGCATCTACAAAGCATTTGGCCTTAAGCCTCTTGAAGATCCTCAGCCCAAACAAGACAATTCCAACAAGCCCTTTACCCATCCTTTGTCTATGGGCAGAGAAGTTGAAACAGTTCAATGGGAGGATTACCCCCACTTGAGCTGTTCTGAGAGAGATGAATTGATAAGTTCCTGTTGGGGTTAAACCAGGTGGGACACTTTTTGTAAGCAGTTCTAGGATGGTCAAAGAGGAAGTAGTTTCATCACGGGGGAGCTGTTTGTAGTCTTTAATTCAGATGTATGTCATCTAACGACAGTTAAAGACGTCTTCTTTGGAATCAGTAGGTAAAACTGAATTAGTCCTAATTTCTTCTTAAGATCAAAACTGATTTTTCATCATGATTTCACTTTGATTAGAATATTGTTAGAAAAGAATAACATTTTATTCCATTTAATAACAGTCACAAAGATTTGTAGCTAGTGGCATACACTGTCTGGAAGCCTGTTGCGCACTGAAACACTGGTGTGTATCAGAAGAGATTTCCGTAAACTAAGCCGTGCTGGTCTGAAAAGGCCAGGGGCAATGGAACCAGCAGCTGATAAGATCTTCATACTTGGCTAGAGCTGGAGAGGCAGTGAAGAGTTAGACAGGGAAGGCAATACATCAAACCTACTCCATGGCTACCGTTAAGAAAAGAGTATAAATAGACAGGTTCTCATGGTGCCTCTTGAAGTCTTGAAGCCCATTTAGACCGGCTTGCTCTTAATACCTTAGATGCCATTTACTTTTTTAAATTCAGAAATTCAAGGTTTGAGCTCCAGTGACATTATGTTTTATGTTTGCATTATTATATTTTGCTGGTCCAACAATGTAAAAATGTAAATACTCAGGATTTACACAATGAGATAAATAAGAAAAATGATTTTTTTTAACAATAAATGTAATAATGTATAATTTAAATAGTACATCTTATAATGTATGTATACATTTTATTGAAATTGTATTTTTTATGATAATTTTTTTTTGCTGTGTCAGATGCTATATAACCTAAAACTATTTAAACAGTATTTTTTTATTCTGTTTATTTGATTTTGCAGCTTTTTTCTCATATTTTCCTCATATTAATTGCATTTAATATTTTTACAAATTCTTTTGTCATACTATCTTTAATGTCAAAAGTAAGACTGAAACTTATTAAACATGAAAAATGTTGATCAGTTACAGATCAGTTAATATGTAATATAATATGATATAATATAAAAATGTTCTTTCTGAATTAATATTTTTAATTCACTTTAATATAATGTGATACAAAAATAAATGTTAATTTTGATTTTGCAAGTCTATGGATACATTCATTATTTATGTATCAGCTATGCATAAATAAACCCTTTTGGTAAAATTGCTTTGGTAAAAGTGTTTAAGCTCGAGCTAATATAGAATATCTTTCGTATTAGCCTTATACCCTTCAACAGCAAAAGGCACAGACAGATTAAATGTATTGATCGGCTTAAATAGTCCTGTCTTTAATAAATACTACATTATGACGGTGAGGTTCTGTCGGCGTGTTGGCTGATGAAGGCATGCCTCTCGAAGTCGGCAATCAGAGGAAGTTTGGGGGAAAGATAATCTTTCGCTCCTAGCATCCTCAGAGACTCAGGCCAAGCAATCAGGGGATAGCGGTGATTGCTTGGGTTGCACTTGTGAAATCACAGCCTGCATTGGTCCCAGACCTGAAGGAGATGCTAAAATCGACCTCTTCTAAGTTTCTCTTTTCAAGTAAATACTGATTGGGGCCTCCATAAACCAGCTAGCACCTTCCTCTCTTCAGACATCTGGGGGATTCTCACATACAATCTGTCATAAACCACAATAGGAGTAATTTATTGTACTTGAAATACAAATGTATGGTGACTGATGATGTGGCTTTCCATAGTTCAGCCACGCATGAGGAGGAAAATACAAATACATGAAGCCTTTTTTTTTGATAGAAGATGTATTGGAGCATAAATTAAATATAAATTCCTCATTTTTTACACCATCGGTTAAATGTGAAAAAAGGGGAAAAACATGTAAAGCATGTTCCATGTGTAGGTGGGAAATTGGCAAGTAGACAAGAAGAAAAGCAAGGACCTGCTCCAAGATGGGTTGCGTTAAGATTTCACACATGCAGAAAAAGCCAATAAACAAATAGCCATCCCTTGATGGCCTGAAATCAGATGCTAAATGAAGTCACTTGGGATGGAGCCGACAAATGTAGCCAAGGCTCAGAGAGCATCTCAGACTCTGTTGTTTTCTTCTGACCCGACCCCCTAAAAAGCCTTTCCCTGTTTCATACTTCTATGATTGAATTCAGTAGGATCATGTATCCCAAAGAAAAGGCAATTAGTAGATGACACTGAAATGGCAAAGGAAACAAGCTTTAAACAAGGCAGAAGACAGCTGTCCAGATATTACCAGTCGCCGGAGCAAACTGCACCCGATTAAAGTTTAATGCGGCTTTTAAGCGAGGACTTTGCTTATCAGTGCGATGGGGTCTGAGGGAAAATATTGTTATTGATTCCATCATTTTAGACGTAACCGATCCTTTAAGTAATTTCTCCGGGTTCCTGTGTGTCAGTTTTTAAGTGTCTGCTTGGGTTGGATCACTGAGGCCCAAGTTCATTTAGAATTCAGAGCTTAATGCACAAAGTGTTCCCAATACGATTTCAGTCACATCTGTTGGAGGACGAGACGTTTATTCCATTGGAGACCCGGCCGACGACAACATCGTCTACGGTTCAAGTTGGGGCAGCTGAATTATGAAAATGAAGTGCTGTTCAGAGGCATCTTAATTGATGGGAGATTCCAAGGGAGAACATCTTAAAATATTGATCCACCACTATCTTAAAAGTAGCGAGCTATTTACTGATAGTCTGATACCGATACTGTGACTTTATGTCGAACATGTAAAAATAATAAAAACTAATAAACTAAACAAAACAATATTAACTATTGTACTTGTCCTAAAAGGAGTAGGAAGAAGCATAAACTTATTTAGTACCCTTTCTCCACTCCTCATTAATAATCAAGTTAGTTATGTCATCTCAATCCTATCTTAATACATTATTTACAATTTACTACATTTATTTATGTTTATCCCCACACACACACACAAAAACATGCATAAAAACAAATAACTAAATAATCTATATGATCACCAAGTCAAATCCCTTGCTACTTCCTGTACCTTGTGAAATCCATTTTTTTTACTCTGCTTTTTGAACATGCTTGAGCATTGCTTAAGCACTTAACTCCACATAAAGAAATACAAAAACGTCTTAATGTTGTACGGACACAGATGTTTTAAATTACACTCTCTCCTAAAATGATGTCTCTCTCTTAAAATTATATTTACATCAATTCATTAAGGTACTTTAATTAGATAGATTTGTTTTGTTTTTCACTAAACATATTCTTTTGGTTTGAAACTGTGGCATCAACATTTTATTAAGAAATGTAATTATTGTCATGCTTGGCTATTTTGTTTTATTTTGTTGCAAGTTATTTTTGGTCAATACACTACCGTTCAAAAAAAAGCTTTTTTTTTTTTTTGGTTGAAAGAATTGAATTTTGTTCAGCATGGACACATTAAATTGATCAAAAGTGACAATAAAGACCAATTTATTGTGGTACAAAAGTTTTCTATTTAAAATAAATGCTGTTCATTTGAACTGTTTTTAATATTCAAAGAACCCTAATAAAATTGATCACTGTTTCCCAAAAATATGAAGCAGCACAACTGTTTTCAACACTGATAATAATAAGACATGTTTCTTGAGCAGCAAATGATCATATTAGAATGATTTCTGAAGGATCATGTGACATTGAAGACTGGAGTAATGACTGCTAAAAAATTAAGGAATAATTAACATTTTAAAATATATTAAAGTAGAAAATGGTTACTTTAAATTGTAATACTATTTCACAATATCAAAGTTTACACTGTATTTTTTTATTAAATAAACGTAACTTTGGTGAGCATAGTTCTTACTAACCCCAAACGTTTGAATAGTATTGTATGTGTTTGACCTTAAAAAAATGGTGACAGTGGATAGCATATATTAATATTTCAACAGTATTAAACTTCAGCAGACCCAAATATCTATTTAAGGTGAATATGATATAAAAAGACTTAATTAAGGAAAAGCTGGTATAAACTCGCAGATTAAAATTCAGCTTTGAAATGGAGCGAGAGAGACTCAGCAACAAAGTTTGGCTCATTGTGCAGGTCCCTCCACTCCATGAACAGACTGCAGCGATATACAATAGCCCCGCTCAGGAATGGAGGTGTGGGCTAATTTGTCCATCTCCTGCAGTAACCCTCCACTGCTGTAAGAGAAGAAAGACCACATTCAGACCTCAACTGGATTAGACAGGCCAAAAAGAGCAGGATGTTGAAAGAATGGGAAGCTTTTGTTACATTCCCTTTCAGATCATATAAGATTTTGATTAAAGAACAGTGGTTTTAATGCATATTGGTCGATTCAAATTCAATCTGAACTTTTTAGACATTAACGTACAAACCGACAACAGTAACCCGAGCTTAAGTAGTACATCTTTGGCACATTAAGGGTTCTTCAAGAAAGGAAACCAAAGACAGAAAATATAGGTTCAGGTTTCAGGCTTTAGCCAGTGTGAAAATATCGTCAATTCGATCAAAAATTTATAATGCAACTTTCCAGGTCTTAAATTTCCTTGGGCTGCACTTGAAATGGGCACTTGTTTCCCCATTATGGCTTTTTTAATCTACTTACGTCTGACTTGTCTTGCTTAAAGATCACTCCACCGTATTGGATGTTCAGTATCTAAGGTATGTGTTCCTCTGCCGGGCCTGATGAAATAACACAACAGTTTACATATTTCTAAACCCGATCTGCAGACCGATTGAAAAATCCATACCGACAATCAAATTTCCCTGAAAATATATACATACAAGTCTGCTTTGAGGTGACTGAAATGAGCAAATTTGGTTTCAGGAGACAGGAAGAGAGTCGGGCCTAAGGAGCACGGATCAGGCGGTAAATGGCTACTCATCGCGACCAGGAACGAAACTCATCCATCCCAAGAGACCCTTAGAGAAGGGTGAGAGAGGCAAGCGGTGAGGAAGGAAGAATATGCGCTGCTCTCTCTTCCTTGCAGCTGGTATGAATTATTCAGCTAGGGGGAGGGATCGCCTTACATTAGCCATCTTGTTTCTTGTGCCTTTAATGACAGTTGTTGTAAACATACATAGACAAACACCGTTCCCGCTCCTACACAACTCTCTCTCGTCTGACTGAGAGAAATATCTCAATTCCATCAATCGCATGTTTGTTTTTTTCCGCTCCCAAGAGATCAATGAAGAATATCTGGCTTTTTTCTGTGTTGCCCTTTAATGTGCCTATGTGTGTTTTTGAAAGTCGGATGGGAGGGAGGGTGTTCATAGCGAACTGTCATCACCACCATTTTCCATCAGGCATAAAATCAGGGTGCCGAATGACATGTAAGTGTTTGTGTGTCCCCTGCTTGAATTTGCAAGGTCAAGGGGAGACATTTGGCCCCTGCTAAGAACTAAAGCCCCCGGTATTCAAAACATTTACCCATTCATGTTTAAGAGATGGCCTGCTTAAATAAAGGATGACTGTTTACATTAAGGCTTAAGTGTCTACCTTTTCACATGGAGGAACAACAATTCGGTCTCGCGTGAGTTCCTGCGGCCTTACGAGTTTCATGTATTTGGTATAGGGAGAAATTGCGTGGAGAGTTAAAGTGGGCCGCGGTAAAACCGTATCGCTGGCCTCGAGGCCTTTCAGAGAGATATCGTAGAGGGGCGACGTATGTTTTCCTTCGTATCTACACCTTTGGTTTCCCCTGTACTTGAATTGTTAATGCTTATTTCAAGATCAAGAGACGATACAGGATATTTGAGAAGCCCAAGATATTCATCTTGTCTAGTGCACACTTCAACAGTGCTGACTGCTGGACTGAATACTCATCACAAACAAATCAGGATCCCCTCAAGTGCTAACTAGTAATATTAAATGATACTATTTATCACAGTGAGCCTATTCCTATACGTCTTCCCAGTGTCACGGCCTAGCGTTCAGAAGAAACGTCCAGGCATTTGGTCTGCAGCCACTTGAGGTGGGTCGTCTGTCAACGGCCAGACTTTAGCCTCCGCCGCCTGAATAAGCACACTGAGAGCTGCTTTGTCCCGATCTGCCCTTCGCACTCAAGCAGACCAGAGGAATGTCAGGTCTCCGAGGTGAGATTGCGTGGATAGCTTCGGCTGATCACTTGAGGAAGTCCCACGTGTTAAAGTGAGCCTCTGAGGCACCCCGAGGCAGCTTAGGTGAATCGCCATATTGATACACGATGAAAACCGGGGGCCCGGCAATCCCTCCTTAATCCTATAATGCGACGCTGCGCCGTGGATTTGGTTATCGGCTGGTTCTCCGGTGTCACCCGCGGAGGCGTATCTGTGTGACCTGACATGGTGACCACGATCGCTGACTCGCCTATTCAACTTGACTCGAGTTGATTCGCTCGCTTGGATCTAGAGTTTCCCTTTCTCCCTCTCGCTCTCCCTTTTCCCTCTCCCTTTTCCTCCCTCTCTCTCTCTCTCCTGTTTCTATCTGAGATCAGACAGCAATGTTACTACACCACATCTTGATTTGTTTGTGTTGTGCGTTTCAGGATCTGCTGAGGAAATGGAAACAGAGAGCCTGAAATTATCTTGCATTATTCAAATGCTTTGCCAACTAGCATGAGCTATTTTATCTCTATTTACTCTGTGACCCAAGATCAGAAGCTAAGTGGCATATGTATGTCCATTAGCTGCAGGATTGAAGCTCCCTCTCACCCACCGCCCTGTTTTCATAATTAGCCCTTCCCTGCTAAATGTCAGAGTCTGCTGCCGCACATCCATCCGACGGGCCCTTGGCAGCATACACTAACTCCTAAACAACACTGATATGGCTAAGTGTTTCAGGAAGCGAGGCCTCGGTTCCAAGGGGTTACGTAATGGAGCCGGCTCCTTCATTAAAGGCTTCCTGCTCGCCGTTGAGTGTGCCTCGGGTCCCTTGGCTCCTTGCATTGCCATTCATGCTGCCCACATGCAAACAAATATTAATTTTACCCCAGCACAAACAATAACAAAAGCAGATGTCAGTCAAACACTCTTGAGTGTGGCGGTGACCTGCCGTCTTAGGGAGGATTG
>JAFVLL020036260.1:0-29427 GCA_021397915.2 Tor tambroides | reverse complement strand
TTTTTTGTAGGCTAGGCGGAAGTTATCCATACCAGGAATGTTCAGGGAACGTTCTCAGAACTTTGGTTAACATTTGGCAATGTTATAAACAAGTGTTCTTCCAGTAACATTAATAGAAGTTATCTGGTCTTTAATCATATTTTCAAAATGTCAGCACAAAAATGTTATTTATAGGCTACAGGGTTCATAGAACATCTGTCTTCTAAAATGTTCTATTTGGACATTTTTTAAATGTTACTACTTATTACTTGTCAAAAGTAATGTTCTCATAATGTTTGATAAAACGGAATGTTCACTTAACATTTATAACCAAGATTTATTTATTTTTAAATCAATTAAAAAACTGGATGTTCTAGATGTTATCATGTTCAGAGGACATTCAGAAATGATGTTTTCATTACTTAATTGGAGCAACAATAGTAAAATGTTCTCATATTTGTGTCAACTGGGCCACTAAGATTTTTTTCATTGGCTTTTTGGATTATTGCAATAAATAAGCTCTGTGACCAACACATTTTATGGTTCTTACTGTACATGTTTTGTTCATCATGATAATGTTCACAACTTTTATGAATTTTGAAGCCTAAATACAATTGGCAGAGGTAAAAAGCTAAATGGCTATAAACAAAATACCATTATCTTCCTTCTAGTCTTTATTTAAAACATTTTCCCTGAATGTTTGAGTTAAAATAGTTTGCAAGAGCATGAGTAGATGAGTTTAATTGTTAAATGTCTTGATGTTTAATGTCCCAACAACCTCTGTAGACCCATTTAGACACTAGTTAGCAACTGCCTTTTAAAAGACAATTGAAATCTTGAGTTTGTGATCAACCCAGACCTCATTTCAGGCATTTAACCAAAAACACATTGACATTGGTGCATGTTGTCTTTGCTTGCATAAATGTGTTTGTGCATGTGTTTTGTGTGTGCATGAAAAATATCTAATGCATTTATGTCCAGTTTGTCATATAATAACTGCTGACCTGCCCGGGGTTAATTGCACATATTCGGTTTTCTCTCAGATGCAGCTTTTGCTATGTAAAAATATACAATAGGATGAGGACAAATGTGTTTGTGTTCCACTATTGTTTTCTTGCATTGTAGTTGGCACTGAATTCTGGGAAATGTTCATTTATCATCCGTGACCCTTTGAACACAGCGGGACATCCGTTTTAACGTATACAGAGAAGAGATGTATGATTGAGATTTCCCTCCTGTCATGTGACACAACACTCAGTCAATCACTCTCAGACTGTTACGACCTTCTCAACTGAACGAGGCTGCTTAATGAACGTTTCCCATGACAACAGATAACACAGCTGGAGAAGAATAACAAAAGGCCTGTTGTTATGGAACGGGAGTTTTTAATAACCAGCAGAGAGAAGGGAACTTTGGGAAACACTTTTATCAGGTTTTGGGCCTCAGCTTCCGGTTAGTCTGTAACCTGAAACCACTAAGATGCAGTGTTGGGGAAAGTTACTTTTAAAGTGACTCTATTATGCTATTTGAAAGGTTCATCATTTGGTTTTGGCAGTCCCCAACAACAGGTTTACATGCATGCAAGGTCAAAAAACACTCATTCATTTTCTTATAATATGCATTTACATTTACCTTATTTCTCAACGGCTCTCAAACGATTAAGATACAGATATGTGACACACTGCATGAAAGGTAATTTTCAAGAATGCATAATAGGGGCACTTTAAAAGTAATTCATTACAATATTGCATTGCTCCCTTAAAAAGTAACTAATTGAGTTACTTTTAATGGAAAGTATTGCGTTACGTTACTTACATTTTCTCATCTGGGCTGGGCTTGCTTGTTAGTTTTTAAAGGGCTCCTATTATGCCCCTTTTTTACAAGATTTAATATTGGTCTTGGGTGTCCCTAAAATGCATCCGTGAAGTTTCAGCTCAACATACCCCACAGATCATTTATTATAACATCTGGAAAATGTCATTTTTGGGGCGTGTCTAAAAAAAAGAGCAGTTTTGGTGAGTTTCACTTTAAATTCAAATGAGCTGCATGTTCCCGCCCCATTTTTAGAAGAGGGCGTAGCTTATACGTCTCTGCTTTGCATACCTACAGGCATTAAGGCATTAATATGGCATTAATATGTGCTTTAAAAGTACTAATTAATAAACAACAAATATGCTAATAATATGCATGCTAATAAGCAACCCCCTAAGGACTGTGATGCTTTTGCTAAAGTGTGCTTGTTAAGTGAGTGGTTATTTTAAGAAAGGAAAATTTTAAAGTCCAAATCAATTAAGCAACAATATTGACATAAACCTTCAGAGCTACTCTGGGGTCGTTGTGCCGTAAACAAGTGAAAATCAAAGCTGGATGTCCCAAACGCATCACTGAGCTCAGAACATCTACAGATGAGCTCAAGAGGAACAGAGATATTTTCCAAAACAACAGTCGCCATGAATCGCTGGAAAAAACAGAGGTTACGAAAGCTTTGATGCTTGTGTAATGTTGGAGGTGTTTCCTGATCGTTTATTTTCACTCACAGCTGGAGTTCATGTCATGAGAGTACAGATCTCTGGGTTTGGGTCAGTTAGTGGGATTGTGATTCAGTTACGCTGGTTGGACCTTGTTTTGGGGTTTTTATGCCCCTTGTCTTGTCAAGTTAACATCTCTGAGAGAATCTATGCCTCTAACATCATCTTCAGGAAAGAAAATTAGACTTAGGTGGTTCAGTAATTATAACTGAAGAAATATTGCCTGATTTCAGTGAATCCTGGGCCTCAGATTAATATCCATACGCACAGAACATACTGAAACGGCCACATCAGACGAATTCAGCTGGAAAGAGCAAATGGAAAGGAGAAGAGAAGAAACAATTAATCTCCATCGAGACAAGACAGAAACCCCGTATTCAAAATCCAGATGTGCGTCTAAAGGGTTTCTTACATATTGGTGAGCCAGTATAATGGAGTTACGATCCTGATTTCAGACATCACATTTCACGATTAAGATTAATGCAACAAGGCTTTGCCGAATTTTTCTTTTTGTTTGTTAATATGACAACCTTTTTAAAAACGTTATTTGATTTATATCATCAGTCATCAGGTGTGCATGTAAAATGCGGCATAAAAATTGATCATGAACTTTACAAGGGTCATTCCTACTAAGCAGTCCAGGTGTATATACACTAAATTTGTTTTCAAATATTCAATAAAATATTAACCTCTTCAAATCATACTAGTTTGATTTAAATCTATCAATAAATAAAATTAAAAAAAGAATTATAAACTATTTTACTACTTCTTATTTTTCTTATATTTCTTCTTATTTTTTCTTTCTCTAATCAAACTGTTTTTTAACCACAGTTAATATTCTGTATAATAATATTTATACTTTTTTTTTTAAATTGGTGATTAATTTATGTCCTCAATATTCATTTCCATCCTGTTTTTATTCTGTCTTTTTGTAAAATCCCTTTACCTAAAGCCAATTATTAAAAAAAACAAAAGCCAAAGCCAATTAATAATACTATAATAGCATATAAATAATACTAAAATAACACTGAACAGAATAACCTGCAATGAGGTTTATGCTGGCTGTGCACGAGACAGGAACATCTAAACCAGTTTAAACCAGCTAAGACCACCAAACCTGGTTGTTTTAAATGACATTTTTTAAAAAGTTTTTAAAACATATTGGATTTTTAATCAACTTATGTGCCCTCAATATCCATTTCAATCTTGCTTTTATCCTTTGTTTTTGTAAAATCCCTTATAATTGTGTAAACCTGTATAAAATAATCAAGTTAGAATTATTAAAGTTGAAATGTCTGAGTGCAATCAGAGCAGATTTCCAAAAGTTAAAGCACAAGCATAGTCATTTATTACAAGAGTTTCAACATGTTCAGCAGATCAGGAATGACTCAAACACTGTCAAACTGAATTCAGACCAACTCTGAGAGAAAACATCTTGATCAGAACGACTTGTTTCGAAGTTTTAAGCCAGAAATCTGCTCTATGCAAGTGAGCAAAAACAGAGACGTAAATGTTTGGAGGCGGATGATCCCGTTGTACACAATTGACTTGAAACAGAAAACTGCAATAAACCAAACTTGATGCACTGAAGGCATTAAACAAACAATATACCTATAAAATCATCAAGACATACACTATATTGCCAAAAGTATTGGGTCGCCCCCTTCTAATGAACAGGTTTGACTACTTTAGTAATTTCCATGAGCACAAATCTTAATGTTAAAGCATATAATGATATTCTAGGGAATTGTGTGCTTCTAATATTATAGCAACAGTTTGGACAGGACCCTTTTCTATTCTAACATGACAATGCCTCTGTGTATAAAACAAGGTTCAAAAAGAAAATGATTGATTGAGTCAGTGTGGAAGAACTTGACTGGTCTGCATAAAACCAAGTCCTAATCCCAGTTGAACACTGGCTCTGGTGTGACTGTAAATGCAGACCTTGAGCCAAAAACTCATCACCAAACACCAATGACTTGTACATACACTATATAGACAAAAGTATTGGGACACCCCCTTCTTTAGAACAGAAAAATGCACTTCCAAATCTGTGGCAACAATGATTAGAACATAATTCATGTATTTAAAAATTGTATTTCCATCTCTGTTGCAACAGTTTTGCAAGTGTCTAAAATGACTGAACCCATATCTACAAGTCATTGGTGTTTGGTGATGAGTTTTTGGCTCAAGGTCTGCATTTACAGTCACACCAGAGCCAGTGTTCAACTGGGATTAGGACTTGGTTTTATGCAGACCAGTCAAGTTCTTCCACACTGACTCAATCAATCATTTTCTTTTTGAACCTTGTCTTATACACAGAGGCATTGTCATGTTAGAATAGAAAAGGGTCCTGTCCAAACTGTTGCTATAATATTAGAAGCACACAATTCCCTAGAATATCATTATATGCTTTAACATTAAGATTTATACTCATGGAAATGACTAAAGTAGTCAAACCTGTTCATTAGAAGGGGGCGACCCAATACTTTTGGCAATATAGTGTATGTGTTATAAAGGCAAAGCAAAATATGCTCTAAACCCTCTTTAGGACTAAAACCAGACCTGAGTCAGAACCTGTGGAGATAAGAGTCCATGTTCACTTCCTGTGACAGATCAGGGTCTTTTCCTATTAAAACGTTCTCTCATCTTTCTCGGCTCTGGGAACAAAAGGCCATTCATCATCGGAAAAGCACCGCAGGCTTTCTTCAGCCGGAATGAGAAAATCAGACCTACATGCAGATTTCATTACATCAGATACATGAGAAATTATAGCTGTAGGAAACATTGGAAATATTAATCGGACCCTGGTTAGCTTTAAAACCTTGTTTGACAACCCCAGTGAACATCTAAATAACTCTTCTGAAGAAAAGAAACAGATTAAACCGGCCTCAGGCAGCTTGCTGGTTTCCACTGGTCAGGATTGATAGTTTCAGATGGGTTATGAGTGCTTGTTAGTTTCAGCCCCACAGTTCTGTGACTAAACAGCTAAACTGGAAAGTACTTTTTCGATTTGGCAAGCTCTAGTCTGATTGGCTTTACTCTTTAACTTCTGGCAGGTTTTGTTATCAGACTGCCTGGTATAAGGCTGATACAATAAGCACTTTTCAGGAAAAACAAATGACTGGATTTGCCAAAGTTTTCCAAGTTAGTGTCATCAAATGTTTGAACGATATTGAGAGGTTTATTTGAGATATGAATATGTATTTTACTTATATGTATAATTCATACTTTTAGATGCACAGTATTTTTCCAACCTGGGATTATTTCTGAAATCTATTTCACACTCAAATAAATTGAAAAGGGTCTTTTTTTTTGCAGCGATGCCATAAAAGAACCAATCTGGTTTCTCCAAAAAAACTTTCAGCAAATATTTTTTCTTTTATACAATGGAAAGTTTCCATGGATGTTAAAGTTGCCAAAAATGATATAAGTAACCTTCATTTTAAAGATAAAACTGCCAGTAAATAGCATTTAGGAATAGACTAACTGGACAGAATCTATATTGTTGTTAACTAAACTACTAAAAACTATTAAAAATTGTGTTCTTTACTCAAAGGTGAAATAAAAAATATAAACACTAGAGGAAAAATGTAAATGTAAAAAACTTGAAAATTATAAATATTGCCTTGGCAACTAACTGAAATAAGTTGAAGTTCAAGTACCACTAAAACTAAACTGAAATCAAAATAAATTAAAGCTAAAATGAAGTATTTTAATAAAGCAAACACTAATAAAAATGATAAAAGCACATAATACATTTACTAAAACTTTAAAATTAAAATGAGAACTGAATACAAAAATAAAGCGATTTCAAAATAAAACAAAACAAAATAAAGTATATATATATATATAAAAAATATAAACTTTAAAAAAAACTTAAATGAAATGAAATGTTGCCTTGGCAAGTAACTAAAATAAGTTTAAGTACTCAAATTACTAAAACTGATACTGAAATAAAAAATAAAGCTAAAAAATATTAATAAAAGAAACACTAATAAAACAATAAAATGATAAATCTATTTTCAAAATATGAATAAATACTATAATAGTATTTAAAAAACACTTAACAGAACAACATGCAATCAGGACCAGAGTTTATGCTGGCTTTGCACAACATAGGAAACCAGTTTAAACCAGCTAAGACCGCCAAACCTGGTTGTTTTAGGCCGTCGTTATTTTTCAGCAGGGAGGATTTCATGGAAGCGATTACGAAAACACAGTGTGTTCTTGGTTTCCACATCACATCTCTTCAACATCGTAACATCCCTCAGAAACGAAACTACTTTGATGATTTACATGTATAATTTGTTCCGTTGGTTTTCCTGGTTCACGGCTGCGTCTGGAATACATTAAGGTCAAAGGTGGCAAGAGAGAATGTTAATAAACCTGCGAGTCTGATGTGAGAATCTTTGGAGACTGTAAGTCTTTCTCTCTCTCACACACACACGCACACACGTATACAAACCGCAGCTGTTTCGTCTCTGGACTCATGGACTGGAGAGGAGAAGGTTGGTTAATGCAGGAGAGGACGTGTGTCCTCAAACAGGAAACTCTCGAGCTATTGTGGGATGTTTGGAAAGGATCCTACTAGGCAATTTGCATTGTGCAACTTGTGATGAAGTATCTGCCGTTGCATTTAGCACATTTTGTAATCCAGAACAGAGAAAAAACAAACTCATTAGCCCACTTTTTGCTTGCTGCTAATGGAACACACGCCATCTTTCAAATAAACTACCAAGACTGGAACAAGATCTGTCGGTTAGACAGCTGGTTAGTTGCTTCCCCAAAGCATTTCAGTTAGGCTACTTGTAGAGTTATTCCAAACAATATTAAAAAGCTAATAAAAAGTTAAACTTGCAGTCATATATGTGGTATAAAGTTGCATTTGAATGGCAGATTGTGCTAGAAACGGCTCGGTTGCTAAAAACACATTTGTCACCACAGATCCAGAACTAATATTTCTTAAAGGTTTGATTTATTGGATTTGGCACACAAGTACACCGAGACATTTGTGAGAGGTGCAACACATTTAAAGATGGCAGTGAACAATGCTGAGTTTGGAAGCCCGTTTCTGCCACGGGATGAAAAAAAATAATAATGAGGTAGCTGCAACTTTTTAATCTCACAGTTTGGACTTTTTAAGGTTAAATCTTAATTCTGACTTTTTTCTTGCAATTCTGAGAAAAAAAAACAAACAAACAAAAAAAACTTGTGAGATATAAATTAGCCAGTATCTTTTTAATTTTTTTATTCTGTGGTGGAAACAAAAAAGTCAGAATTGTGAAAAAAAAGAGTCAGAATTTTAAGATATAAACACGGAATTTCAAGAAAAATGTCAGAATTCCGAGAAAAAAAATCAGAATTCCAGGATATAAACTCAGAACTGTGAGGAAAAAGTGAGAATTGTAAGATTTAAACTCAGAATTCTGAGGAATAAAGTCATAATTGTGATATATAAATGCAGAATTGTGAGAAAAAAAAAGTTTGAATTGTGTGAAATAAACATGGAGTTGCAAGAAAAAAGTCAGAATTATGAGATTTAAGCTCAGAACTGTGAGAAAAGATGAAAATTCTAAGGAATAAAGTCATAATTGTGAGATATAAATGCAGAATTCTGAGAAAAAAAGTCAGAATTACAAGATATGAACTTAGAATTCTGAGAAAAAAAGTCAAAATTGTGAGACAAACAGAATTATGAGGAAAAAAAATTGAATTGAAAGTTTATATCTTGCAGTTCTCAGAACTGTGAGATAAAAAGTCACAATTACCTATTCATTTTGTAAACTCCATCGCAGAAACAGGCTTATATAGCTGAACATTTCAGTATTGCCTTAAAAAAAAAAAAAAACTTTACATATACAAACAAATATAGACCATCTGTTTATATAAAGATATCCTGTTATAGTTGTCATTTATCAATATATACACAAACAGCCTTAACTTCTCAGTATATTTCTCAGTAAACACCCTAAGCTAGAATTTCTCAGTATATGTACATTAAAACACCTGAAAAGACTCCAAACCTGACAAATGACCAGTAAAGACATGCTTGGCATGCATGTGAAGACATTCATTTATACGACAAATCTCATGCCCGGTAGGTTTCATGCCACCAAAATGAGGCTAATATTTCATAAAGCAGAGCGTTTCCTATGTTTTATTTAGTGCAACATTCATTTATTGTCTGGAAACTGATATATTTTGCTTACAGCGATGAGCTCGCTTTCGGCTTTGTCCCTGGCAGCAGGTGTCTGGTTTACTTTGGCGCGAGGGTCGCGCACTCGGAGCCAAAAAAATCCAGCGCCGGGCTTAAGTAGACGCTTATCGCAGGAAATGCCTCGCTGGAATCATTGTGCCACGGTCCCTGAAGAGATTTACTGCGTTTTCCATGTTTTACTGTTTCCTTAACTGACAATTGATCTACGTGTATGAGCAATGCGGGACGAGAGATTGTAAAGCATGATGAGCGGCGGCGTGAATATATTCATAATACAACATAACCTCGAGTGCCTTTTCTAAAATGTTTCTACATAATAAAAGTCATTTCAGGACATTTTTTTTTTTTAAAGTACACTACTGGTGAAAAGTTTGGAATTTGATTTAGTGTTTTTTTTAATGTTTCTTTTGCATATATTTGATCAAAAAATATGGTAAAAATGTCAAATATTATTACTATTTAAAATAACTGTTTTCTCTTTGAATATATGTAAAAATATAGTTTATTCCTGTGATCAAATCTGAATTTTCAGCATCATTACTCTAGAAATCATTCTAATATGCTGATTTACTGCTTAAGAAACATTTCTTATATGATGAAAACATATTTTGTGGAAACCATGATACATTTTTCAGGTTTTTTTCAAATAGTACAACATTTAAAAGAAGAGCATTTATTTGAAATAGTTATGTTTTGTCACATTGTAAATGTTTTTACTGTCACTTTTGATCAATTTCATTCATCCTTGCTGAACAAAAGCAATATTTTTCGCTAAGCGTATCATGCTTTCCACAAAAATATGAAACAGCGCAAATGTTTTCAACATTGATGATAATCAGAAATGTTTCTTGAGCAGCAAATCAGCATATTAGAATGATTTCTGAAGGATCGTGTGACACTGAAGACTGGAGTAATGATGCTGAAACTTCAGCTTTGATCACAGGAATAAATTACATTTGACTATATATTCACATAGTAAAAAGTTCTTTTCAATTATAATAATATTTTACAATTTTACTGTTTTTACTGAATTTTTTATCAAGTAAATGCAGCTTTGGTGAGCATTTTGATGAACATTTTGATTTTTAAAAAAATATTTAAAAAACTGAATCATTCCAAACTTTGTTTGACCAGTACTGTATATGTCCTCATAACTTTTATTAACATCATTTTATAAAATAATAATAATAATAATAAACTATTCTTGAGCAAGAAGATTGAATCTCCGACAACAGCAATGAGACTATCAAATGGAGATTCCAGCTGAAGCAGCGAAGAGCTCCAAAGTCTCAAAAGAGATCTCAGCAATGTCTCAAGCTCTGCTTTGTGCATTCATTTCACAGCTCTAGACTCTTACTGGATGATTACATGTAACTCATCTGAGTGCATTTTTACTTTTAAGATGCTTAAGTGAAACAGAATTAACTCCATCGCGTCTCCTGAGCAGTAATAGTGTGTTTTATCTCATCTGGAGCTCAGTCAGCATCCAAAGCCTGGAGTTTTATAACCCTGCTGTGAGAGTCTCGCCAAAGTGCGGATCAATAAAGTCACATTCCCAGGGGCCGCCTGCATCACGTCCCGGCCGGAGTCGACCTGCTGGTTTTGGGCGAGCGGTCGAACTCTTTCCAGGTGCCCGAGCTACACGTGGGGCTGCGGTTGGCGATTTTGGTGAGCAGCGTGGTTCTCCGGAGGCTGCTGTCCGAATCCTCCTTCCTGAAGCTCTGCTGGATCTTGTGGCAGCAGGGAAAGCAGTGGGCGAAATCCTGCAGGAGGTGTCCGCTGAAAACCATGTAGATCCACGGGTTACAGCAGCTGTTCAGACTGGCCAGCAGCGCAGACAGGGTGACAGCTGTGTTCTCTGAATCTAGACGCATGCAAACACATAAACCATGCTTGAAATAAAGGTATTGTCCAATGAATAATTCTTTCCACAAGTAACACAGTTCTTATGTCTCACTGTTGGCTGTTTACAGTTGCAACGCAACACAGCAACAATGATTCAAATAGAATGTAACATCTTACCAACAGCTTAGAACATCTGTCATCCAATCAGAATCTACAGTCACTGTATTGGCCAATCAGCGTCCAGGAACGGAACTATATGATTATAGTTTATGAACAATAAAAAGATACAAGGTGCATCCCAAATCGTGTACTTATGCACTATTCTATGACTTTTAGTAGTATATTTGGGACGCAGTTATAGTTTATAGCTATAGACAGACTTTTAAAAGATGTTTATAAAAAGAATTATTATTATATGGTCATTTTTCATCAAAAACAAAATCTTCAGACTTATTTATACAGGTAAAAGTATCAATATATATAAAAAAGTATAAGACACAAAAAACTTTTTTGATTAAAATCCAACCATTTTTAACAAGGCGTTATGCCTAATGCGTTGCCAGATATTAGTAAAAAATAACTATGCAATTTTATTTCATATTTATATGTAATAAACTAATATTTTTTTTCTTCCATTGCAATCATAGTTAATATACAGTAGAATGTAACATTTTATCAACAGCAATCAGAATTTAGAGTCACTGCACTGACCAATCAGCATCCAGAACTGGAACTATAATTATGTAACCTTAATTATGTAACTATGTAATAATAATTAAGATCTCCAGATTTATTTAAACAGGTGTTTATGATCAATATAAAATATAGATTTAAAAGTTATAAAATCTACACAATGTTTTCTTCTCATTTACTGTTTTTTTTTGTTTTGTCATTTTTAACCAGGTATTATGAATGCTGTGTTGCCAGATATTAACATAAATAAAAATGACTGAACTAATTTTTTTTTTCTAGTTTGCCAAGCAACATAGCGATAAGCAATTGTAACATTTTATTAACATTTCACAACAGCTTAGAACATGCGTCTTAGAATCTACAGTCACACAGAACAATATGTTTAATAAAAACAATTATATGACATGGTGTCTTTTTTGCAGCAAAAAGATACAAATAGATCTCCATATTTATTTATACAGGTAAAATTATCAGTAAATAAATATATAAAGATTTTTTAAAATTTATCTGGGTTTTCAGTCATTCTGAACAAGGTATTAAGTCTACTGTGTTGCCAGATATTATTGTGAAATAATATATGACTAAACTAATAATTAATTTGTTTTGATTAAAGTAATTTGTCTTGTAACCATGTGAAAATGGGGTAAAATTGGGTCAACTAAACATGCCATAAGCTCATGTGGAATTTTAATGGCAGATTTACACATCATAAATCTGCAGCTGTTCTGTTTAGACACACTATTCTGGTCTCATGACTTCATTTCTCCAAAGATCTTTATAAGCATATCAGAGAGACTATATTTAACACGTTAGCACTTCTTTCCATTAGCAGCCATTTGTTGCATTTTAAATTTAAACAAAGCTGCTGTGCTTTTGAAGGCGTCCTATAAACATCCTGAGCATCCGGGTGTCTTATAAACCCATTTCATTATACAGTTCAATACAATATATGGCCATTTAATACAAATTTTACTATAAAAATCATATGTATCGAGGACAATTTATATTTTAGATGTTGTTACCACATTTCATGCCCCATGATTACAATATATTTTAGATTTATATTTGAATAAAAAAATGGACCAAATCATCCTGATTACACAAATAAAAGTATTTTTAGAGTCAGATCAGGTAGAAATAAGATAACTGCGCATTTTCACTTTGCACAGTGTGCAATCCAACATTAATACATATATGAAAATATGAAATATGAATGAAATGCATGGCTTTTTAAAGCTTAATTTGTACTACCTAATACATTTAATGATATTTAAGTTATAAAATGTTGCTCAACATATACTGAACACTTATTTAAATATGTTTGAAATGCATTATTTAAATGAACATTGCCTTTTAACTGTTTGAATGTACATTAATCTCTTTTTGCTAATGATATAATTAAATATTTAAATTAAATGGAAGTATTATAAAGACTTACCCTGCATATTTAATACTGCAAATATGACAAAAAGTACATTACATTTTTTAACTCTTTGAATATACATTAGTCTGTTAATCATTATAAAACCTAATTTATGTGAATGATAGCCTATAATTAAATGAAACTTACTATAAAGTGTTCAAAGAGTTAAAAATTACATTTTGATATATTTCATATTTATATTCTAAGTATTAAATACACGGGGTGCAAAAAAAAAACATTTTAAAAAATATAAATATGTTTGAAATATATCAAGAAATGTAATTTTAGCATTGTGTACGATAATATAATGTTTGCTAACTATTTAAATGAATATTATATACAGTAGTCAGCGTTTGAAGCGGATCAAATCTTTTCATCAAAGTTGTCCTAAAACCAAAACAACACCCATTCCTGTCTTAGGACAACTTTGATGAACTTTTTTGATCCACGTCAAATCTTGACTACTATACATTTAAATATTAAAATTTTTACCTTGCACGTCGACCCCAGGGGGTTAATACCTGAATCATAATTTCATGCCATGTAGGTGAATCTTTCACTCATTTTCACTCACCATCCCAGCTGAAGTTCTTGTCCCACACTGACCACATCTGCACGGTGAAAAACGGCGCCCAGCAGATGATATACGCGAGAACAATGACGAAAGTCATCTTGACGGTGCGTAACTTCGCTCTGGAGATGGTGGTCACGCTGCTCACCGAGCTCTTCCCGACCAGCCCGTTCTTGTGCGCGCCATCAGTCGGCGTCCTCTTGGTCTTATATCTGATGTTCATCCTGATGCTGTGGCATATGAATCCGTAGCTGGTCATTAATATGATCACCGGGATGAGGAAAATCCCAGCGGTGATCCAGGTGATGTAGGCGCGGGGTCCCCAGGGCTGGATGAAGTGACCCCAGCAGTCGTAAACCTCAGAGCCGTTCTGGATCTCACTGAGGGAGAAGATGAAGTACTGAGGGGTGCTGAGGAGCAAACTGCTGATCCACGTGCCTGCGATCATGATGTGGGACCGCCGGGTGGACTGCTGGAGGGTCTTGAGAGGGTGGCAGATGGCGATATAGCGATCTAGAGTCATCATAACCATCATGTAAGTGGACGCGAACATGCCCATCACCTGCAGGTGCTTCACGATCCTGCACAGAAAGTCCGGTCCGTAGAAACGGAAGGTTATTTCCCAGCACAGCTGTGGAAGGACTTGGAAAAACGCGACCACTAGGTCTGCCAGGCTCAGGTGTTTGATGAACAGATGCATGCGGGAGGTTTTCTTCTTGGTGTTGTGGATGGCCACCAGGACGCTGCAGTTCCCGATCACGGCGACCACGAAGGTGACGCTGAGGACCGCGATCTCGATTTTCGCGACTTCTTCGTCGCGTCCGAACGGGTCGGTGGAGTTGACCGGGTGCGATGCGTTGCTCAGGTGTCCCATTGTAAGATTCGTCAAGAATAACAGCAGTCCACCGCGTTAAAATGCGGGCGAGCGACGTGCGTAAATGGAAACGCCGGTGTCCCGATGCGCGCTGCTCCGCTACGAGCTGCAGATGCTGAAACCTAGTGGTTAAATGTCTGTGTTAGTAACCAAAAGGTTGGAAATTTAAATCCCACAAGGGTTGAATCATAAACTATCTCCATTTTGCCCTTGACCCAGACTTATTCAAGGAGACCACAGGAGTTGGCCAAAAAGCGTCTCCAAACAAATAACTGTTGATTTCTAATGAACATCTAATGCCTGTGCAACCTTGATCTCCACAAGCCTCTCCTCGACTGTCTGTGGCTCTGCTCGAAGCCTTTTAAACCCGCCTCAGATGTCAGTCACGGCGCGTAACGCGCGCAGAGCCAAACCCACCGGTGTCTCATCAGCTCGGTTCAGTCCTCTTAGTTTAGAGTACATACAGACAAACCCTCCGCCCACCCACCGGACTCTAGTGTAAACACCCCTCCTAAAGTCTGCGTTATGTGAAGATCAGCCTTGACACATTCCCATATAGTACAAAACCATAAATATTCTCACACTATAACGCCTGTCATGTCCGGGTCATCGATTTAAAAAAAAAAAAAAAAAAAAAAAATTATTATTATTTTTTTTAGTATAGTATTGAACTTTCCTGTCTTTTAGGATGACTAGATCAGCATTTTAAAAAATCATTTTCTTTTAAATTAAGAATGATTCATTAAGGAATCATTCAGAGCAATTTGTGAATCATTTGAACAATTCATTTGCAATAACCAGCTCAAAAGAACGATTTGCTCAAATCACACATCATAATGACTTGAGGAAGTTTTACTGAACAAAAGAGCAGCCAATTAAATAGTTTATAGCTGAGCATAACAAAAGAAATTGTGGGAATCATATATTAAATATTGTTGGAAACAGCCGTCGCTGCCTCAGACGAAGACAAAACCAAATGTTCTAGAAAAGTGAAAACAGGATTTCTGATAAGTAAATCAATCACACACACTTTACAACATGAAGCACATTTTAGTATTTGACAAAAGGATCTAATAAGAAAAACTTCTAAACAGTTATAAACTGAGGCTGATTTGTTATTAGTGTCCTAAAACGCCACATTCTTTCCAGTTTGTTACAGCGACCTGTGTGTCGAGTTTATTTAAATGCAATTGTTCAATTTTATCAAGACAATGTGAAAAAAGACTTCAGAAGCTTTAAGCAGTGAAATGCCTATTCATCTGAACTGAAGACAAAACGGAAAAGCATTCAAAATAAATCAAGTAAGGTTGCATGTGACTGGTCTGTTTGTGCAAAAGTTTGATTTAGCTAAACTGCATGAATAGATTTGAGATTTGTTAATTGTCTGAAGAATGTGAGTGGTAATCGCCTGTGCTAAATGCGTCACTGGATAATGCACAGTAGTTGTTCGTATGCTTGTACAGATCTTGTGGGCAACTGATTCCTCTGAGCTGCATTTACTTTATGGATCATTTGCTGACTCTTACTGTCACTTTATTCAGCTAATGGCACTAGATGGGCAGCAGATCTGCAGATCTGTGCTTCTCAGCTGATTTTGCTTCAGAACACATTTCACTTTGGGCAAGTGACCCAACACTGTACCAGAATTTTAAAAAATTCCTTAAAATGAACATGATTTACTGGATGCATGATCTTTGACATTAAAGGAATAGTTTGCAAATTGAAAATGGGCTCACCCTCAGTTTTTCCAAGATGTAGATGAGTTTGTTTCTTCATCAGATTTGGAAAAATGTAGCATTACATCACCTGCTCACCAATGGATCCTCTGCAGTGAATGGGTGCCGTCAGAATGAGAGTCCAAACAGCTGATAAAAAAACATCACAATAATCCACAAGTAATGCACACCACTCCAGTCCATCAGTTAACATCTTGTAAAGCGAAAAGCTGCATGTTTGTAAGAAACAAATCCATCACTTTTAACTTTAAAACTTAGTTTCTGGCCAAAATACAAGTCAATAATCCATAATAACGCTTCCTCCAGAGAAAAAGTCCATCTCCTGTTGTCTCTCACATCAAAATACAACCATATATTTGTTAAAAGTTGTGTTGGACAGTTTTGGCTTGTAAACAGTGCTTGATCTGTGCAGATTTTTATCCTAATTTGGGCGAGACGACTTTTTCACTGGAGGATGCATTATTATGGATTTGCATTTTAGCTGGAAGCAACGGTTTAATTCAAAAACAATGATTAATTTGTTTCTTACAAACATGCAGCTTTTCACTTCTCAAAATGTTCACTGATGAAGTGGCGTGGATTACTTGTGGATTATTGTGATGTTTTTTTATCAGCTGTTTGGGCTCTCATTCTGACGGCACCCATTCACTGCAGAGGATCCATTAGTGAGCAAGTTATGTAATGCTACATTTCTTCAAATCTGATGAAGAAACAAACTGATCTACATCTTGAATGACCTGAGGGTGAAGACATTTTCAGTAAATTTTCATTTTTAAGTGAACTATTACATCAATAACAAAATATGGGAAGCATTTTCACTTCCATTAAGTTAATTACCCTATATATTTTGCTATCCTCGCTATAGAAGTTGCATTGTATTATTTGCATTTAGTGTCTTTTTTTTCTGCTGTCCATGAACTGACATGATCTGAAGATCTCAGCAGCTGAAGCATTTAAAAACCTCTTTCTGGCAGTCCTTGTATAATATACATCTAGCACTCAAAGCACTCTAGCAACCTCCTAGTAATGCCGTAGCAACTACCAACACACCCTAGCAACAACACAGCAATGCCCCACCAACCTCCTAGCAATGCCCTAGCAACTACAAACACACCCTAGCAACAACACAGCAATGCCCCAGCAACCTCCTAGCAATGCCTTAGCAATGACACTGGCCATTAAAATGCACAAGTATCATACATGAGATGCAGTAATGGAACTGAATGTCTAACGTCATTGTTCTTTCTTTTTTCCGTGAGTCTAAGGGTAAGGTTTGTCACCCATTAATCCCTTTCTACCTCTTCACTCGTCTTTTTTTAGAGATAAGGAGGGATACACATATAAAAGCCTATTAATACCTTTCCCATCCTGTGTGCCAGTCTTCTTCAAATATTTGCCTCACTTTGTCTGTTTTTCTTTTTTTCGTTTTGGGTGCATTATACTCATCGTCTCACTGCCAGCCGAATGCTTCCTCGCTCTGTCCATTTAACCCTTTGTAGTAAAATTTAAATCACTAAGAAAAATTTATTAGAAAAAATATTACAAAAATATGAATTGTCATTAAATAGTTGCTTTCATGTCACTCCGAATGAAATGTGGATCTTCAGTTCAGAGAGATCACACATATAATACAATGATGTAATTTTTAAAATACATACAATGTTATTATTTAAAAATAATTATATAATTTAAATATAACATCTTAAACACTCCTATAAATGCCCTAGCAACCATCTAAAACACTCCATCAACAGCACAGCAAATCCCCAGGAAACCACCTAGCGATGCCCTAGCAAACATCTAAAACACCTCAACAAAAGCATAGCAACGCACTAGGTAATCACATAACAATACCTTAGTAACCATCAAAAACACCCCAGCAACAACATATCAACGCCCTAGGAAACCACCTAACAATGCCCTAGCAACCATCTAAAACACCCCAGCAACAGCATAGCAACGCCCTAGGAAACCACCTAACAATGCCCTAGCAACCATCTAAAACACCCCAGCAACAGCATAGCAACACCCTAGGAAACCACCTAACAATGCCCTAGCAACCATCTAAAACACCCCAGCAACAGCACAGCAACACCCTAGGAAATACCTAATAATGCCCTAGCAACCATCTAAAACACCCCAGCAACAGCATAGCAACCCACCAGGAAACCACCTAGCAATGCCCTAGCAACGATCTAAAACACCCCAGCAACAACATAGCAACGCCCTAGAAAACATTTTAAAAACTCTAGAAAATATTTTTGGATTTCTTTATGCAAAATACTATTTATCATTTCCACTAAAATGACATTTCTTTGTGAGGTTTGACCTCCAATAAATATCAAACTCACAAAACAAGGTCGATGTAACATATTGTTATTAAGAAATATGCGTCATAGTAACGCATTGTTAAGACATCTCTGATGACTGGGAAGTGCGACTGTCCCGCTGACAACAAACCACGTGCATTATCTCAGTGCTTCCAGCAGTGATGCTGAGAACTCATTCTGATCTCTGTGACCAGGACTATAAATCACGAGCCACACATCACAGTCTCTGAAAAGAGTCCAAAACTTCCCATAGACGCTCTATTCCCAGAAAGAGAGCATCCTGCGGTTCCAGTCTGGACAATGGGAAGTGTGTGTGGGAGCCGAGGAGATCAGTTCCTGATGTTTGACTGCAGGACAACCCCGTACGAGCTCAAGCTTTTCATGGGATTATTTAAAATATTAATGATGTTTGCTAATTCAAGGATGACTATTACTATTACTCATACTGAGGTTTATGTACGAAAACTTAAGTGTGTCATCCTGTCATCCCATTTGTGTTCCAGACATGAATGATTCCTCAAATCATGTGTCTTGTTAAGGAGAGTGTGCTGTTAAGTGATCAAACACACCGTTTTAACCTGCTGGACAATAAACAGGTGACAAAATCCCACAGATTGTTACCTAGCAACCACACATAGAAACTGCATAGCAGTGGCCTAGGAAACACTCAGAGCACTCTTGCAACCACCTAGCAACACTCTGACAATGCCATCGAAACTACCAGAATACCTAGCAACAGCATAGCAACACCCTAGAAAACCACCTAGCAACACCCTTGCAACTGTCAAAACACCCTAGCAACAACATAGCAACTTCCCAAGAAACCACCTATGCTCTAGCAACCATCTAAAACACCCTAGAAATTGCATAGAAATGCTCAAAAACACACTCAGAGCACTCTAGCAACTGCCTAGTAACGCCCTAGCACTACCAACACACCCTAGCAACCACATAACAACACCCAAGGAAACCACCTGCCCTAGCAACATCTAGAAACACCCACAACACTCTAGCAAACACCTAGAAACACCCTAGCAACTACCAAAATATGAACAGCAATAATAGCAACAGCGTAGCAATGTCCCAGCAACCCCCCCAACAATGCCCTAGCAACTGCACAGCAATGACCAAATAAAGACCTAGCAACACCCTTGCAACTACACCCCAAAACACCCCATCAACAGAATAGCAACACCCCAGGAAACCATCTAGAATACCCTAGCAATTGCATAGAAATGCTCCAAGACAAACTCAAAGCACTCTAGCAACCTCCTAGTAATGCCGTAGCAACTACCAACACACCCTAGCAACAACACAGCAATGCCCCACCAACCTCCTAGCAATGCCCTAGCAACTACAAATACACCCTAGCAACAACACAGCAATGCCCCAGCAACCTCCTAGCAATGCCTTAGCAACTACCAACACACCCTAGCAACAGCATAGCAATGCCCCAAGAAACATCCTGAACAGTCTAGCAACCACCTAGAACACCCTAGCAACTGCATAGCAACATCCCAGGAAACCACCTAACAATGCATAGCAACCACCTAAAACACCCTAGAAACTGCACAGCAACGACACAAGAGACATCCTATAAACTCTAGCAACTCTAGAAACCATTTAGAACACTTTAGCAACTGCATAGCAATGCCCTAGCAACTACCCAGAACACCCTAGCAACCACACAGTTCTGACCTCTTGTTTTTTCTTCAGTAATTGTTGAACTCTACTTATTTCAACATCAGATTTGATCAGAACTAAAAAAAAAAGAATGTTACTGACTGTAACTTTAAAACTAACCTGAAGGTTATTTAATATTTAATGCAGACTGCAGTGTTGAGCATATTTTAGTTTTCTGACATTTATTTTATTTCATTAATTTTTTACTGACATACAGACGTGAACTTGCTCAGATTCCACATGCGTCTCCTATTATTTTGTTTCTCAATTGCTTGTTTTAACAACTTTTCGTTATGTTTCTCTTTTACAATTTTCTCAGAATCTCTTTAATTTTCCTAATTATCCTCTTCTATAAAAAAGGTTTATTTTGCAGCATCCAGCTTGTGTTTGGCTTCAATACAGCTCATAACTAAATAAAACAGGCTGCATGATGCTAAAGAATCACTACAAGACGTTTGGCATGCAGATGCAAATGATTTCTACATTTATATAATAAACAACTAAATCAAATAAATACATATAACGATCTCTCTAACTCTTATCGCTCACGGCTAATGTTTGACCCTGCATGTGCCAATGCTGGCACGTGTGTCTAAGCCTGTCGAATTGCGCTCTAGGGGCTAAACCGAATATGTTTTACTTACGCAATGAGAAAGAGAGAGTTTGTGCAATACAATGTTCCAGAATTTGACACGGCTGTTTGTCACAAAACACTTACACTTACAAAAGAAGCTGCTGTACTGCTGGGACGGATGAAATCGATCCCATGTGATGTGAGCAAATTCACATCTCTGACGTTTAACGTTTGGTATACTGCATAGCAACACCTCAAGAAAAACCCAGAACCCTCTAGCAACAAAATAGGGATGCCTTAGCAACCACCTAGAACACTCTAGCAACTGCACAGCAACACTCCAAAAAAAACCTCTAGCAACCAAACATGAATGTTATAACAATTCTGTAGAACACCCCAGAAACTGCCCACCAACACCCCAAGAAACACACAAAACACTCTTGCAGCCAACTAGAAATCCCATACCAACCATATTGAACAACCTAGCAATGCCCAAAGAAGCATAGCAACACTCCAAGAAAAGCACAGAACGCTTTTGCAACCCCCTAGCATCTCCCTAGTAACTGCATAGCAATGCCCCAAGAAAGGCACAGAATATTCTAGCAACCCCTAGAAACTGCTGTAGCAACTAAATAAGTAACCCCTCAAGAAAAGAACAGAACATTCTAGCAACCCCTTAGCAACTAAATAAGCAACGCCCAAAGAAAAGCACAGAACATTCTAGCAAACCCCTAGAAACTAAATAAGTAACGCCCAAAGAAAAGCACAGAACACTCATGCAAACCACTAGCAACAACGCCCCAAGAAAAGCACAGAATGCTCTTGCAACCCCCTAGCAACCCCCTAGTAACTGCATAGCAACACCCAAAGAAAAGCACAGGACATTCTAGCAACACCCTAGCAGCGCCCCAAGAAAAGCACAGAATGCTCTAGCAACCCCCTAGCAATGCCCCAAGAAAAGCAAAGATCATTCTAGCAACCCCCTAGTAACACCCTAGCAAATGCATAGCAACACCCCAAGAAAAGCACAGAACACTGCAGCACAGTTTTGATAAGTAAAAAAAATCCCATGGCACACCACTAAGCACAAATAAATAAATAAATAAAATAACAGAAGGTCTTTTTTTCCCCAATAATTAAACAATGCGTCACACCAGAGTTGGTATTTTGGCTTTATATATGATCAGACACTTGGACTACGTTTTCTGAAAATCATGCTCAAATGAAGTTAACGAGGTTTTTGACGAGCAAATGACAGAGTGTTGTCCGTCATTAGAACGGCCGCATCTGAGGCAGTAAATTAACCGTATCTCGTTTTCCTCAATTTACACTTACAGGTTATAAAGTTCACTGTAGCTATATGGGTGCTCAATTTTTCTTGTTTAATACATTAAATCTAAAATCTCATGATATAAGAGATGAACAGCTATGCACAGGATATTTAAAGTGTACAAAAGTATATTGGCTACAACTAGATGGCAATTGTTCTTCTCCGCTCTTCAACACATAGAAGCTTCACGAGTTCACCCTCACATATAATCTGATTGAGCAAATAAGTGTATTTGGTGTGCTGTCCTGAGGGAGGGCTCTGAGCTCGAAATATAGCCTGAACCCAGAGAACTCCTCCTATCCCTAGTATGGGATGAGCATAGATTAAGACTGAGGAGTTGGGGTGGAGGAGGGAGGCCGAAAAACTGTCGTGGGACTGAGGTAAGTCGGTTGTCTGTATATATGGGTATTAAGCTAGTTAGGATGATTAGCTAAACAAGTTCCACCTGTGCCGAACTGGTTGATTATCTGATCTTGCTCCTCCCGAACTTTGTTAATAAAACATCATATTATTCTTTACAGACAGCATTTCTTGAGTAAGGGAAATGCTGTACTTATTCAAACGTCAGTTTTTTATTTACCCTTGCATTGCGAAGAAGTAGACGTCTATCTTCAAAATGCGCGTTGCGGCGTTTCATTCTTAATGGAGGCGGGGTGGAGTTATGAGGTTTGACTGACAATTTGAGGATCCAATGACGTTACAGGGTTTAGTCACAAGCTCTTTCGAATGCTTTTCATTGGTTAAATATTTGTAAAACCCACAAACATACATAACAATGACCAATAGCACCGATTCAAAATAATAATAACAAAATACAACAGAGATAGGAATTTTTTGATAATTTTCCACTGCACACCTGACAGCTTTTTCACGGCACACTAGTGTGCCATGGCACAGTGGTTGAGAAACACTGCTCTAGCAACAGCAGTGCCCCAAGAAAAGCCCAGAACACTCTAGCAACCCCCAGCAACACCCCAAGAAAAGGACAGAACATTCTAGCAACCCCCAGCAACACCCCAAGAAAAGCACAGAACATTCTAGCAACCCCCAGCAACACCCTAGCAATGCCCCAAGAAAAGCACAGAACATTCTAGCAACGCCCCGAGAAAAGCACAGAACACTCTAGCAACACCCAGCAACGCCCCAAGAAAAGCACAGAACATTCTAGCAACCCCCAGCAACACCCCCTAGCAACGCCTTCAAGAAAGCACAGAATATTCTATACCAATGCCCCAAGAAAAGCACAGAACACTCTAGCAACACCCAGCAACACCCCAAGAAAAGGACAGAACATTCTAGCAACCCCCAGCAACACCCCAAGAAAAGCACAGAACATTCTAGCAACCCCCAGCAACGCCCCAAGAAAAGCACAGAACACTCTAGCAACACCCTAGCAACGCCCCAAGAAAAGCACAGAACACTCTAGCAACCCCCAGTAACACCCCAAGAAAAGGACAGAACATTCTAGCAACCCCCAGCAACACCCTAGCAACGCCCCAAGAAAAGCACAGAACATTCTAGCAACCCCCAGCAACGCCCCAAGAAAAGCACAGAACACTCTAGCAACACCCTAGCAACGCCCCGAGAAAAGCACAGAACACTCTAGCAACCCCCTAGCAATGCCCCAAGAAAAGCACAGAACATTCTAGCAACCCCCAGCAACACCCCTAGAAAAGAACAGAACATTCTAGCAACCCCCAGCAACACCCCAAGCACAGAACACTCTAGCAACACCCCAAGAAAAGCACAGAACATTCTAGCAACCCCCAGCAACGCCCCAAGAAAAGCACAGAACACTCGAGCAACCCCCAGCAACACCCTAGCAATGCCCCAAGAAAAGCACAGAACACTCTAGCAACACCCTAGCAACGCCCCAAGAAAAGCACAGAACATTCTAGCAACCCCCAGTAACACCCCAAGAAAAGGACAGAACATTCTAGCAACCCCCAGCAACACCCTAGCAACGCCCCAAGAAAAGCACAGAACATTCTAGCAACGCCCCAAGAAAAGCACAGAACACTCTAGCAACCCCCAGCAACGCCCTAAGAAAAGGACAGAACATTCTAGCAACCCCCAGCAACACCCTAGCAATGCCCCAAGAAAAGCACAGAACACTCTAGCAACACCCTAGCAACGCCCCAAGAAAAGCACAGAACACTCTAGCAACCCCCAGCAACGCCCCAAGAAAAGCACAGAACACTCTAGCAACCCCCAGCAACACCCTAGCAACGCCCCAAGAAACACGAGCAAGTTCAGAATTTCAGACTTTTAACTTCAGTATCAGAGTTTGAGACACTGAGATCTTGTGAAGCTCTTGAGGAGAAATGTGAGTTTATTGGAGTCTTTTTCTCAGGAGAAACATACAGAGACCTACAATCAGATCTCAACACTGTTTGCAACTCACTTTACATCAATGTCTCGACATACTGAGCTGAACAGGATATTAAAGAAGCAGCATGTGGAGCGGGACATTACATACAACAGGAAAAATCTCAGATTGTTCTGAGTTTTGTTTTCATTAATTGACACGGTAAAGAAATCTTATTTGTCATTTCTCTCTCCTGTGGGAATATGTTGGAAAAACCTAAACTCTCAGGAACTCTCATTGGTAACACTGAAGAAATGCTGCAGACCATCATCTGCTGCGCCTGTTTCTGCTAAGTTCAAGAGCTGGCAGCTGAAATCTTGTTTTTCTACTGTCGAGATCCAGACAGTCTAATAAAAAATTAATCACAAAAATCCAAATCCAGATGGTCTGATGTTTACCTCGGACAGGGATCATGAAACGAACGGGACTCAATTATCATGTTACGCTGAGAACTGACTCTTAGGCTATTCTAATGAAGCGGTGTGAGAAACAGCTCCTGTAACAAACCGTCTCAAGCAACACTGTGAACCTCTTCACTTTAATCTTATCACTTTATTCTGAAATGTAATGCGAGAAGTAATGACATGCTTTCGTACAACGTGTCTTTCGTATTATTCTGATGGTATTCATCTGTTACCATAAATGAGGAGAGGTGCTAAAACTAAACAAACAAATAAACAAACAATAAATAAATATAACAATCACAGACTGTCTTATCTGAATGGTATGGAAGCCTGTTTCCGACACTGAATAAAAAAATAAAAAAGGTAATTGCGAATTTTTATCTCAAGATTCTGACTATTTTTCTCACAATTGCGAGTTTACATCTCGCAATTTGAATTTTTTTCATGAGATAAATTGTGAGATATTAACTCAAAATTGTGAGTTATAAAGTCAGAATTGCGAGATACTGTATACACGGGCAATTCTGACTTTTTTCTCAGAATTGTGTGATAGATAAAAACTCAAAATTGCGAGAAATGAAGTTAGAATTGCGAGATATAAACACAATTGCGAGAAAGAAAGTCAGAATTGTGAGATATAAACTCGTTATATCGCACAATTCTGAGAAAAAAAGTCAGTATTGCGAGATATAAACTTGCAATTGTGAGAAAAGAAGTCAGAATTGTGAGAGAAAGAGTTGCGATGACCTTTTATATTTTTTTATTCAGTGGCAGAAATGGGCTTCCAGAATGGAAGAATGATTTCTATGAGGAAAAATGTACAAATAACAATTAAAAATAATGAATAAATAAACAAATATCTGCAAATCACAGACATTTTTTTCTGGATTGTATTAGATTTCTTAGAGTTGATCCAAGTTTAAACTTTTTTATTAGGAAGTTAACTACTGAAGTACTTCCATTAATCACTGCAAATGGCATAAGTGAATTAGAAATAAAGGTAGAAGAACAATATAATTGATATTAAATCATTATAGATTATAAATTCTGAAATGTTATATAAAAATTAATGATGTGCTTTCATACAAAGTATGCTTCATACTAGTCTGATGGGATTCATTTAAAAAAAAAAAGCATCAGAGTTACAATTATACCATAAATGGATAGGTGCTAAAAACAAAATAAATAAAAAATAAAAGAATAATAAAATTTCACAATCACAGTCATTCATATCTGAATTCATATTACTATGAGAAAAACAAACAAATAAATAAACAAACATTCCTATTTGGATGGTATAAGATATTTTTGAGTATACATCCAAGTCTAAAATTGAATAAATGAGTTTAAATGAAGTTTAAATGAATCAAGTTTAAATGATTAAATAAATGTTTCATACTATTTATTTTAAAAAAAAACATCTCATTATTTATTACTATAAATGAGGAGAGGCAATGAAAATAAATTAAAATAAAACTAAGTACAATAAAATTAAAATTAAGAAAATATTAAAATAAAAAAAAATAAAAAATATTCACAAATCACAGACATTCCAATGTGGATGGTATAAGATTTCTTAGAGTTTTTTTTTTCTTATAACTTTTTTATTAATGAGGAAATTAACTACTTAAGTACTTCCATGAATCACTGTAAATGGCATAATTAAATTAGTAATGAAGGTATAAAAACAATATAAGTGATTGATCATAAGTATAACATACAAGATACTTGACATTATCTGCAAAATACAAGTACTTTGAGAGTTGAGAGACTTAATTAACTTATTCTTCATGTGTTATGGGAGTCACTGCTGAGCTCGTTTCTGTTTCCATGGTAAGAGCAACTTTTCTAATTGGTTGATATGTTTTGGGATTTATAGATAGTTCTACACAGGGAATTAAACTATTTATTTATATAAATATTGTACTGACTTGTGGCATCCACAGTACAGAAGCATATCTCATCACTTAACCTAAGAGCTGAAAGATTTAAATATTATTGCTAAAAATCAGTGGTGAAAATTAATGGGAATTTCACATCTGTTGCCCTCTATTATGAATGCTGGTTTGATGACCTGCAAGTGTGTTTTAAATTAAAATCAGAAATCAAATGTGGACTTTTATGAGACTTATGAGATACATATTGACCCATAAAAACGCTGTTCAGAAATGGGTCTGTTATATAAGGTTTATATATCTATTAAAGTCAGTCTTCTTTTGTGATATATGCACAGCTTTGCAAACAAAGATGCAGTTTTTATTGACCTCTAACGGATATGGACCTTATATAACATTTACGTGTATGCATGCATATGAACAGTTATGTAACTCTGTGACTGACACCTGATATTTGAAAGCCACATGTCGAAGTAATCCAGATGTATAGACATAAAACATTATGGAAAGTAAGTTCAAAGCATTTTTTTTAGTGATGGATAAATTTGCCCAAACTTGATGACAGTTTGGACGGTACCACGATCACTGAAGAATCAGGCCTGACGCAGTCTGGATTTGATCACTATCATCAAGCTCTCTTTATGAATTATCAGTATGTTGGTTATAAATAAAGTCTTTAGATGACACAAAACTGTGGTCATAAATGCAAATGGATGGGTTTGGGGGTGTTTTCTGCTGTTATGCACCCACCAATGTCAAAATCAAACCTACGCTCTTGCTGTTTTGTGTTCATCTACTTCTCCCATTTGCTCTTTTTACATTGACTATCACTCTATACTAACAATCATATACAACAATAATTTCTCATGTATTTATTACAATATATGCCGATAAACTTAACATTCACTTCACTGGATGGTTTCAACTAATTTCCTATTGAACTGTCACCAAATGAATTGCAGCAGTCCAACTATTTATAATATAGTGAATTAAGCTACAAACTCCATCATAATGCACAATGTTTCCATCTAACATGTATTTTGAGGTGCAGCTCATCATATTAATGGAGTGTTTTCACTAGTTAGCAGTAAACCGGTTACCTCACCTGAATATGTTCATAGATTTGTGTTGGATGTCTTCTACGTGGAAAGCACATATCTTCAGAATGGAAATGGATGTTTTATTTGTAAACGAATACCTCTGGATTGAAAATTCCCCTGCCTGAAACTCCTAAACCACCTTCCAAAAAATCGAAAATGGTCGATAGAGTGGCGTCGGAAAATCAGACGGTCTCCAATCTACACCTGTTGACTGAGGTGCTTGAGTTTATGAACAATCAAGTAGAAGAGGTTACAAGCAAGGTGAGCTTAATGCAGAACAGGGTGGAATCACTTTAAAAGGAGAACTGTGTGCTGCGTGAGAAATGCAACGAGCTGGATGCATACAAGAGGAGGTGGAATCTACAAGTGAGCGGTATCCAGGAGCAGCGGGGAGAAGATGTCCAGAAGATCCAGAAGTTTCTCCTCAGATAGCAGATCAGCTCCTCTACACACTTGATGTCGCCCATAGACTGGGTCCTCGCGCTCCAGCCGCCGCATCATCACACAGTTTCTTTCACACAACATCCGAGATCAAATCTGGAGGGATGCCAGAACCGCCGCCATCCGCAAAGAAAGGAAAATCAGGGTCTTCAAAGACCTGACGCAAAGCACCAAAGACGCCAGGAACAAATTTTGGCCTCTTGCTGAACGAGCGAGAAAGGAGGGGAAGAGAGCAGGCTTCAGAGGCCCCTTCGCTTATATTGACGGTAAAAGTATTTCTGCAAAAGATCAATGATGCTGTGGCGTCCTCAACGAAGTTTCCGCGCACCAAATGACTTTTTCTGATACTCACGGAATGGGTATAAACACGAACTGTGCTACATGCTTCTTTTTTTATTTCTCATTTCATACAGAATGGACAGACTGTGTTGTATTCAGCTAATTGGAATCTGGATCCAGAGGTTTAAACCTCTGACTCGACTTATGACGTAAGCCGCATTCATTCTTATAGTGAAATCCTCTGACATTTTTTTTAACTTCTCGTTTTTGACTTTTAATTCGTTACTGACACTTAGTATTGCTCTATCCTCGTTCGTCGTTCTCACCTGAGCTTACGCTATGAGTGCGGCTTACGTCATATGTCGAGTCAGAGGTCAGCAAAGAAGCCAGAACTCAACTCTCTCATGAATGCACATACGGCCGTTACTGGAAGTCAGTGATCTGAGGTTATAATTTTAAAAATAGAAATATTTTTGTTACAAAAACCCATCGATCCGCTTCAGAAGGCGGCGTATGGGTTAGTTTTACGACAGATATATGCGCTTTTTGGAGCTTCAAAATGACAGCCACTATCCACCACTATTACCAAGCTTGGAAGAGCCAGGATAAATTTTAAAACAACTCCGACTGTGTTCATCTGAAAGAAGAAAGTCATATACACCTACGATGGCTTGAGGGTGAGTAACTCATGGGGTAATTTTCATTTTTGGATGAACTGTTCCTTTAAGTTCAAGCGATTCACCGATTCACTGTTCAAAACAGCCATTCATTTATGGATTTCGACATTGCTTGTGATGATTTTAAAAAGCAGTGTTGGGGAGTAACTAGTTACATGTAACGGAATTACGTAATTTAATGACAAAATAAATGTAATTGTAATTAGTTGCAGTTACTGGGAAAAAACGTGTAATTAAATTACAGTTAGTTTTTAATGATTACAAAGGGGGTTACATATGAATTTTTTTCACACACTCACATAATGATTTAATTGACTTCTTTCATAAATTGCATTGACTGCTCTAAAATGAGACATCAGTAAGGAGTTTAAGGAGTTTACTACACAGAGTAGGACACGTGTAGTGAACCGACACAACTTCAATCACGGATATCTCTGAGCGGGAACGAAAGGAAGGTCTTTGTTTCTTCTATCTGTG
>JAFVLL020036259.1:0-14989 GCA_021397915.2 Tor tambroides | reverse complement strand
CCAGGGCATTGAAAATGGGTCGTGGATGGGTATTCCAGCATGACAATGACCCAAAACACATGGCCAAGGCAACAAAGGAGTGGCTCAAGAAGAAGAACATTAAGGTCCTGGAGTGGCCTAGCGAGTCTCCAGACCTTAATCCCATAAAAAATCTGTGGAGGGAGCTGAAGGTTCGAGTTGCCAAACGTCAGCCTCGAAACCTTAATGACTTGGAGAGGATCTGCAAATAAGAGTGGGACAAAATCCCTCCTGAGATGTGTGCAAACCTGGTGGCCAACTACAAGAAACATCTGACCTCTGTGATTGCCAACAAGGGTTTTGCCACCAAGTAATAAGTCATGTTTTGTGAAGGGGTCAAATATTTATTTGATTCATTAAAATGCAAATCAATTTATAACTTTTGTGGAATGCATTTTTCTAGATTTTTTTTTTTGTTATTCTGTCTCTCACTGTTCAAATAAACCTAACATTAAAACTATAGACTGATCATTTCTTTGTCAGTGGGCAAACGTACAAAATCAGCAGGGATCAAATAATTTTTTTATCCGCTGAACCTGTGCTTACTTTTTATATATATATATATATATATGTATTAAACAGAATTTACCAGGATATAACACAGAATATAAGAGAGATCAGGGTTAATTATCACAAATGTAATATCTCAGTTATTAAAATCCAATGGACCTCTAACTGTGGTTATGTTGCTTTCAAATATCTATCATAAATGTCATGAATTAAGGCAAAAATTAGGATATGCATTTTATTCTCCAAATTTGTTTGTGTTCCAAATATCTTCTTGCCAAATAATGGCTTTATATTTTGATATTCTGCCATTTTCATTTCCAAACTGACTGTACTGTATTTTATGTATAATCATTTTTATTTCTAACTGTTCTAAATTCATTTTAAATCAATTTTTTTTAATCATTTTAAACGTTTTTAAATTTCTGGTTTTATTGTTTTGATTACTTTTTTATGATTATTTTACTTCCTTTTATGTAAAGCACTTTGAATTACCATTGTGTATGAAATGTGCTATGTAAATAAACTTGCCTTGCCTAATGAATTGCTGCTTTTCAAAATTGTTTTAGAGTTCTCTTTTTTCCATTATATCACTCACTAGCCCTGGAAAATAGAGTCAAGAAGGCTTGTTAGAACTAGAACAATGCATCAGCGTGTCTGTAGAGACTCATATAAACACTGTGATTAGAAGAATAAACCATTTGGCTGGTAAATCAGCAGATGGACACATGTAAGAGAGAGAAAGGAGGACACAAAAGAGTCCTCTCGCTTCTAATGGACTAAATCCAGCCTGCGGGTGAGCAGTGGGTGTATGCATGTGCTTACTCTCTCACGATGATACAGACACACAAACCCACACACACTCACGCACAGATCTCCAGCACGTCACTCCTGTAGGCAGGTCAGCGCCTGTCCATCTGTCTGACCTACTGGAGAGCAGTGGAGGGGAGAGAGACCACAGAGACAGGCAATTACACAGACGCAGAGCTTGACGGACAGCCGTGAAGGTCAGAATGCCAATCTGCAACACAAATGTACAAAAAAACACTCTCGTCTAGAGTAAGGCTTGACGGTGTTATCTCAATCTAGGCAGAACCCTACCTCTCTAGAATGGTAGGAGTGGTTTGGAGAGCATGAATAGTGTGATATGAGTCAATGAAGTTTTTTTCTTAATTAATACTTATATTCAGCAAGGATGAATTCATTGATCAAAAGTAACAGTAAAGACATTTACATTGCTATAAGTTTTTAAATAAATGCTATTTTGAATGTTTTACTCATCAGAGAATCCTGGAAAAAATATTAAGCAGCACATCAGTTTTTAACATTTATAATAACAAGAAACGTATCTTGAGCAGCAAATCAGCATATTAGAATGATTTCTGAAGGATCAAGTGACACTGAAGACTGGAGTAATGATGCTGAAAATTCAGATGTGCATCAGGAATATATTATATGAAAATTTAATGAAATAGAAAACATTTTTTTAAATTGTAATACTATTTCCCAATATTACTATTTTTACTGCATTGCTGTGTTTTTGATCAAATAAATGCATCCTTGGTGAGCATGAGAGACTTCTTTAAAAACATTTAAAAAAATCTTACTGATGCCAAACTTTTGATTGGTAGTGTAAAAGTGTCCATGACCAAAAGGATAGGGGAAAAAATTTCTAGATTAAAACACATGCAGGAATCGGGTCCGTGTACTTTTGCGTCCATTCGTTTTTCGTTTTTTAACCCAGAAATGAGATACGGAAAAAGCGGTTTCTTCTTTAATGGTTCAAACACTGATGAATAGAATAAGCAGGCACAAACAGATTTTCATTATTCAAAAATCCGATTTCATTAAAAATCATAAAAGTTTGTTTTTTAATGTATATAGGCTAAATTTAATTTCTACCTTTTTTAGCTCATACAGACACTAGCGCCCTCTCGCGCTACTACCATAACTGCTTTATGAAAACTTTTAGCTTCGATATTTTTATGATCTTAATTTTTCACGCCTAAAAACATGTATGAAATACTCGTTACATATTTCTTTGCAAATAACTGTATCCCGGGCAAGTTCTATGGAAGTGCTAGAGGGAATGAAACAAAAAAGCAAGAGATAAAAAAAGCAAAAGCTAGAAATAGGATGACTGAGATTTTCTGTTGATTTCCTGAGTGGCCATGCTTTTAAGTTAGAATCAACTCCAAGACAGTTTTGTTCAGTGCTGCACAATCGGGGGCCTGTTTCATAAAACAGGCCCCAGGAGTCTCTCATTATAACAAACAAAGTGTAACATGATGTAAATAAGAGATCCATTGTGCAGTGTAGATCTTCATTGATTATAATGGATTTCTGAGAGATCTCGATAAACTGAAATGAATGACAGTTTTATAATTATTATAGGGAGCGCAGAGCGCTTTGCGCGCTTTCTTGGCTAATCCATTCAGAATGTGAATAAGTTTAGTTTTTCATGATGCTGTTGGACCAGTGACAGCTGCACGCTGCAAGGTTTCGGGAGTGACATCTGCATATAAATGCGGCATTAATTAACAGGGCAAAAATATGTCAACATGTAGGCTATACCGTCACTGATTTCAGAAGCATCCTCAGTGATTCAGGAGCCGGCCTATCAGATTACAACTTTATATATTTCTATTTTTACCCCATATATTAAACCGTGTGTAGCGCTCTAATACGATGTAAGGTACATGCCATGATGGTCTTCTCCGAAACCGTGACCCAGATAGCACACAAAATTGACAAAATTATATCCCAGTATATCATTTCATGACGATAAAGTTCCCAGGATTATGCCTATGTCTATTTTAAAAACCATATTTTCATTAAGTCTCTGCATTGTTCCAAAGACTCTTCTCAACTGAACGTGCGGGAGAAGCATTACTAAATTTGGCCAAAGAAAACCTGTTAAAATCGACATTTTTCTATATTAATTTGTGCATTTTTCAAATGTTTATTAAAAGTACAAAAATTCATAAACAAAAATCTGAAAAGAAGTCAATATTTTACCTTTTCGTGAAGAATTTTGTGTGCACGGTTCCAATTTCAGTTTTGGTTTTCAGCATAGCGTTTAAAAATACTATAACCGTTCTTTTTTCATGCTTTTCATCTGGGTTAAAAAACGAAAAACGAATGGACGCAAAAGTACACGGACCGGGTCGGTGTATTCATGTTGGTTTCATTTGGTTGTGAAAAACTTTTGTACCGTTTTTAAAAAAAGTATAAATTTAGTGACTGAAAAATGTTACATGGTCTCATAATAAGCAATAAAATATTTTCCTTACACATTAAATGTGTATCTGTAGGCCTACACATCTAATCATTATTTTACATAATAATCATAATAAGTTTTTTACACAGATTTTTCAAGGCAAAAAGTTTTTTGTACAAATGTCATTCAATATAAATATTCAGCTTGTGAACTGCTGCACCATATGACACTTTACCTGAACTAAACTTTCCTTCACATAAAAATATCAAAATGTCTTATATGTTAAGACACTTATTAATCTTGATTTCTTTTTCCTGTTTTTTTTTTTTATGTTTTTTGTTACTTGGACAAAATGACTGTTTTCCAGACAAAAGTGTTCCAAATATTATCATAACTCAGTTTTGTCTAAGAAATAACAACAACAACAACAACAACAATAATAATAATAATAATAATAATAATAATAATAATAATAATAATAATAATAAAGAATTGTGAACTATTTGAAAATGTATTTTCTTTTTTTTTTAAATCTTTTAGTGAGGCTTTTTTCAGTATGATATCAGGACAGTGGTATCACACTGAAATGTTATACTTTAGCTCCAAAAAATGATCAAAATAAACTGTAATACAGATATTAAAAACATTCTTGTCATAGAAGGGGTGTATTCATGCCATTTTGTACAAACAGTATTTTTATGTATTTTTGAAAAAATGAATAGATTCTGACAAAAATGACTGCACATCATTGACCAATAAATGGTTTCTCTGATCCTTTGACCTGTGACTATTATTTTACTCGAGAGGGCTAATGGGTGGATGAACAGCAGCTAATGTTTGTGCATCTGTGTGGGTGGGTGTGTGTATATGGATCGATAGAGATTGAAGAATAATGTTGAGCATTACAAACAGACCTGCTTTTTTGTGATTAATAACTATGATTTTCATCAGCAGCGCAATTCCTCTGGCAGTGAGGTGAACAGAGGGCAGCACATGCCAGCTTTGAGAATGTGTAAAATTGCTCTTTGTATAATTTTGCAGAAATCTGTCAGAAGTCATCAGTTCCATTCAATGAATGCTGACTGAAGGAGAAATTACTCAAAGAATAAAAAGAGAGCTCAACATTATATCGAATGACATCACAGACAAAACCATTGAAAAGCAATCAGTTTTTGCCGTTCTTTTGAAAGCGCACAGCGAGAGATGAATGGTGGCCTATGTATATATATATTTTCTGGTCATTTAGGTGAAGCATTTGATCCTTACACGTATAAAGGTACAGGCACTTAAAAAAGGCCAAGAAGAAATCTCAATTGGCATTTTCACAAAACTGAAAGTATTGATCTGAGTCTTAAGCTGGACGAAGAACCATTGGTTGTTGTGTAAAGGCAAAACCTGTATCTATAAATCAATATATCTCAATTCATAACAGAATGTGCACAACAAGGTACTGATTTTACACACAGAGATCATTAAAGGGGTCATATGCTGTTTTTTTAAAATCATTATTTTGTGTGTTTGGTGTAACAGAATATGGTGACATGCTTTAATGTTCAAAAAACACATTATTTTTCAGATACTGTACATTATTGTAGTTCCTCTATGCCCCGCCTCTCTCAAACACGTCATTTTCTACAAAGCCCCTCCTTCCGACAAGCGCAGTCTGCTCGGATTGGCCAGATGACACATTGCATTGTGATTGGCCGAACACCACAAGCACGCATCGGAAGTGTAACGTCCCTTACCATAATCGCAAGCTTCAGCTTTCAAAGTAAGTGTAAAGACAGTTAATAATGTACTTAGTTTTACCATCAGTTCAAGCCCGAAAGGGGAACAAAGTCGTGTGACAGACACAGTGATGATGCTCCTATGTATTTGCAGTACACAAGCCGCGATTAAGACAGCTGACTCCACTGTGATGTGACCCTCTCTCTCTCTCTCTCTCTCTCTCACACACACACACACACACAAACAAACAACACGTTACTCTACACTGTGCATAACTCCGTATTTGAACCGTCCATAGAAAATACTTGAACTAATAACAAAACATACTTACAGTCGCTGATTCAGAAGCGCCAGATTGTCATAGCAAAGTCGGAATTGACCTTTTTTTTAGAAATAGCCTTGTACTCTCCTAGGTTCACAAAACGGTCGTCCTTTAAATGCGTTGCACAAATTCGAACATTTGGGTTGTGCTGCTCTGTTGTAAACAAATCTTAACCAATGATTCCTAATTGCATCTACTTTCAGAAGGCCAAATAAAGTGCTTTTGCTTTCGCATAGAAACACACAGCATCTCCCTGACATGGCTGCATCAACACTACTGCGGTAACTGAAACCACACTTTCTTTCTTTGCGTGAACATTTGGGCGGCATTACGCAGATATTTCCAAATCATGACGTAGACATGTGGGGGTGTGTTTTAATGAGGCGTTTTAGCCAGGTCTGGATCAGCCTTCTCTTTTAGATAGAATAAATCCTTTTGTGGGAGACTTTGAACTTTGTAACTCTGCAGATTGTATACATGCACAAACAGCTACATAACACACTAAAGAAAAGGAAAACAAGAAATCTCATCATATGACCCCTCTAAATTGACTTAATATGAAACAAAAGAAATCTGTTCAAATTACATGCATCTTTCTTACTGAAGTCTTTGCACTCATTACACATTTTCTATCTCTAATTACTCGCTGTGATCCCTGCGTTGACCTATTAACTTGTGGCTCAGGCTTGAAAAAGTCAATGTGGCTGAAATGTCTACAGGTTTTACTGCAGTGACATAAACTACTGACCTTTCAAGTATGGTTTACTCCATTTAGACGCCCCTGTCCCCCACCACGATGGACCTGCACATACACCACTGTTAATTAAAAAACCTCTTGAATGTCACCGTGCTGCTTTCCACATCACAATGAAGGATGTTTCAAGCCCAGAAAATGACTGCTGTTGTCTAACTACTTACGGTGAACTAAATATGTTCATTTTTCATCATCTGGAATTGATTAGTGACTAATGGATTCATTGATTAATGCATTTTGTCACATTATTGAGGTGGAAAATCAACAAGCCAAATATTTTTTTCATCAGCAATTTAAAATGTCAGACTAAATGCAAAATGGTTGCTGGAATAAAAGTGCAACCAAGAAAGATTATGTCCTAAATTAATAATAATAATAATAAACTGAATTTTCAGCATCATTTCTAAACTTCAGTGTCATATGATCCTTGAGAAATCATTCTAATATGCTGATCCAAATAGAGAGCAGTTATTTTAAAATGCAATAATATTTCACAATATTACTGTTTTTACTGTGTTTTTGATCAAATAAATACAGCCTTCACTCTTAAAAATAAAGGTGCTTCACGATGCCATAGAAGAACCTTTTTGTCTAAATGGTTCCATAAAGAACCTTTAACATCTGAAGAACCTTTTTGTTTCACAAAAGGTTCTTTGTGGTGAAAGAAGGTTCTTCAGATTATAAAAAGGTAAGGAAGAGATGGTTCTTTAAAGAACCTTTGACTGAATGGTTCTTTGTGGAACCAAAAATGGTTCTTCTATGGCATCGCTTGAAGAACCTTTTGAAGCACCTTTATTTTTAAGAGTGTTGGTGAGCATATAAGACTTCTTTCAAAAACACTAAACATAAAAAACAGCAAGTTTTTTTACTGGTAGTGTAAATGTGTGTGTGTGTGTGTGTGTGTGTGTGTGTGTGTGTGTGTGTGTGTGTGATTGCAGAACTGAGACTTAAACGACCATATAACATGCCCACCAACCAAACAGAAGAGAAAATGATATGAGAGATGACAGATGGCATTTTTCTCAGAGTTTTGGTATGTTTTAAGGCAAGTGAACAACCTGAAAGGTCTATTTAGAAGTGTCAACTGTGTCATATGTCTGAAATCAGTGCCTAAAGCAGCTTAAATGTGTGAAGGAGAAATAACTAGCTGAAATATGACATACAGTACATTAGCAACTTAAAAGTAAAGGGAACAAATACTTGGCCTCTAAAGTACAGTTGCAAATACACACATCAATATTTACTATAAAGGTTAGAATTTCCATTTTTGGTTCTGCTTGTTTTCTGACTCACTCAAACCCACACATGTACACAAACTCCCTTTGCCCAGATTACTGCAGAAATACCATCAAATTGTGCTTTACTGCTTTGGTCTGGGTTTGAGACAGACAAGATCTAATTATACGACAAGGGTCTGTGCAGAAATGTGCCTGCAGCAGTAGTGTTTGTCCATTTACTCAAACCACCTCTGTCCCTCTGTACTCTTCCCTTCTCTCATCCTCCTTCACGCATCCTTTATCGTCATTTGCTGCTCCCAAACTCACTTTCTGTTCGTTCATTCTGCTCTGCCCTTTATTTAAACATCAAACCATTTATCAGCTTTTCAACTGTCCCGACCTCTGAACTAGCTGCATGAGCCTCTTGAAGGTCTGTAAAAGCCAACGCTGTTACATGATTGAAAAGTTTATAGCAGTAATCAGTTTGTCTGACAACGTTAGAGTGACTACTTTTACTGAAAAGCAAGTTGGCATGGTGTAAAGGTGAAGTTTGTAGTTTATACTACAACTAATACTTAAAATACTCTTTTGCTTATCCCAGTTTAACCCTGTAAAGCCTGACAAATAACATAATAGTCCAAAAAATATATATTTTTTATGGAACCATTTACTGAATCTTTAGACAAAATGGAACAAATAAATAAATCATCTAATACTGTATATGTTCAATATGTTTTTTTTTCATCACTTCTATTGACAGTTATAGTTTAGAGATGGCAGGAAATAATGCAAGTTGTTGACTGTAATTTTAGGACTCACAAACGCATAAAAGGAATCTAATCTACTTTTCTGTAACAAAAGGACAGGAATTACTGTTACAATTAACATGCAGAATTATTTTAACATATTTTAATATTTAAATGATAGCATATGCTGCTAATACAATGAGGGAAGGCTCTGTTCATTTAGCTGAATCATTTTGAGATAATGTGTCAATTGATACTCTTTGAAACAACAACCAAATAAAAGACATCAAAGAGAGCTAGCCAGGTGATGGCTCCTTTCTATTCATGAAGAACAGCAAGATGGACAAATAGGAACTAAAGGACTGGTTCAACTAATGAGATCTCACATTTACATAAGCACTGAATTAGCATCCTAAATATGCATAACAGGCTCTCAAACTTGCTTTCAAGAGAAACAGCTTCAAAACATCTCACAAGCTCTTGCAAGTGTCTCAACGAGTACACTACAGTGTTTCTGCTGGATTTTATAATCATCTTCCATCATAAGTGTGAATGAGGAAGAATTAAAGGGGTCATCGGATGCGACATGCACTTTTACAAGTTGTTTGAACTGAAATGTGTGTTGGCAGTGTGTGTACACAACCACCCTACAATGATAAAGAGCCAACCAGTGTTTTTTTTTTTTTTTTTTAATCTTGTTAAATCATTTCCCCTTTCTCATACCAAGCCACTCTCAGATGCCTGTCTGTGTGATGCCACACGGACCCAGGCCCTCCCACGATTGTTGATTGACATTAGCGTTTTACCTTAGACCCGCCCTGAGTGAGCTGTCATCAGTCCGCCATTGTTTCGACTCCACAGCAGGGGTAGACAAGAATGGCTCCTAAGTGATTGAGGTATTTTGTTGTTGGATGTAATAATGACAATAGCAGTTGTCATTTACTCCTGATATCTGAGCCACTGAAGATGCAGTGGATTACCTTTGTTTTTGAAGGGAATGCATTCTCCGATCTGCATAAATGCATTTATGTTCGCGCAAATCCTTCATGATCTAGCCTCACCTACAGAAGAAGTGAATATAAGGTTATTTTCTGAATCTTTGCAAATCGTCTTACCTAATAACGTGCTAGTTAGGAAATTCCGTGGCTAAAGTAAACAGTCTCATGAGAACGGCTCCTCACTCCATGGAAGAGAGGGGCGGGGTGAGCAGAGCTCATTAGCATTTAAAGGAACATGCACTAAAACGGCTTGCTGAAAACAGAGCTGATTTGGACAGGGTAAAAAGGGTGTTGTTTTACACTACTATTGAGAAATTTTAACCGAAGTATGTTATAGACTTTTCATTAAGACCCTAAAGAATCATATCAACTTGTGGAAAATGGGCATTCGATGACCCCTTTAAGAAGTGAGTCTATAATGTTAAAAGTCCTCACCATAAAGTTTATAACTCAAAAAATTTATTCAGAGTTAAAGAAATAGTTCAATAGTTAAAAATTTGCTCACCCTCAGGCCATCCAAGATGTAGATCAGTTTGTTTCTTTTGGGACAGATTTTAGAAATTTAGCATTATATCACTTGTTCACCAATGGATCCTCTGCAGTGAAAGTGTGCCGTCAGAATGAGAGTCCAAACAGTTGATGAAACCATCACAACAATCCACATGTAATCCACACAAGTCCGTTAATTATACTGTTTATCAATATTGCTTTCTCCAGTGAAAAGTCTCAGCTGAATCAGGAGAGAAATATGCACAGATCAACAACTGTTTACAAGACAAAATAGCCCAAAGCAGTTCTAAATAAAAATGTCAGTGGATTTTGATGTGAGAGGACAGGAGGATAGACTTTCTCACTGGAGGAAGTGGTATTATGGATTACGGACTCATATTTTAGCCAGAAGCAATGATTTAAAATCATAACATCTTAATAATAAATTTGTTTATTATAAGCAGCTTTTTCTTTAACAAGATGTTAATTGATGGATTAGAGTCATGTGAGTTACTTGTGGATTATTGTGATGTTTTTATCAGCCATAGGATCCACTGGTGAGAAAATTATATCAATTTCTCCAAATCTGTTCTGATGAAGAAGCATCTACATCTTGGATAGCCTGAATGTGAGTAAAATCTCAGCAAATTTCCATCTTTGGGTTAACTATTCCTTTAAATTGAGATTGTGACAAAGGATTTCAGTACTAGTATTTTCCAAATAGTCACTAAAACTATAAAAGTCCTTACTTTAATCTTACAGGAAAACACGCCAAAAAGTAAAAAAGAGATTGTGTTGAAAATAACAAAAATGTGTTATTATTTTATTCAAGGCAGCCACTCATTGCTCAAGAATTGTACAGGCATAATTTATTTTTGGTCACAGTTTAGATTAGGGGCCAATTCTCACTATTAACTAACTATCAACTACAACTTTTTGCCTAAATAAACTCCTAGCTTGCTGCTTATTATTAGTTAGTAAAGTAGTTGTTAAATTTAGGTTTGGAGTAGTTTTTTTTTAAAGCAACTTTTGAGAAAAGTGGTTTTCTTTTGAGCATGTTTCAAATAAATTATTAAAGTGGTTAACGCATCATTTTGTTATAAAACACCTTTCAAGGTGTCTAGCAACAAATGGTGCTGGTAAAAGAAGGGTCACATCGCTGTGCCATTAGCATTCACACAAACACACACTGAAAATGAGTTCAAATTGAGCTGAGTGCCTTGATCAAGATAGATGAAGGTAAACACAAATTCTATTTCTTTCCTCTGTGTCGGCTTCCTTTTGGGACTTGGCCTGATATTGTACAGCCTATAATTTGGTTGAATAGAGCTGTGAAAAACAGCAGCCCTGTATATTGTGTGCAACTGTTGCTGGCTGATTAAGGTTGCCAGAGGTGTTATATCAGAGGACATCACAACCGTGAGGGACTCTAATTCTCCGCCTGATTAGCTTCCAGTGCTCGCACAGAGAAGATATATACAGAGATAAAGGAAGATAAGGAGCAGAGCATAACATCATCACAGGAAATAACACAGCGCTCATTTTTCCACATATTAGCATTAACAAAACATGGGGCGCTACACCTTTGCATGTGTTTTTGTAAGTGCTTTTAGCCTAATTTCATTCCTCGCATGTGTGTTAATCTTTCCTTTAGAGGATTGTCAAAGATCTTATTGTTTTCTTTGTGTAGTGTGATTCTCCCTTGCTGTCAAAACACATTCTCTACATAATAAATGACATTGCTTGTGGCTGCATTCTGAACAGGCAAAAGAATAGGAAGCCTGAGGATGTGTGATACAAAAGCACAAAAGCAAATGCGTAAATATGGTAAACTGGGTGTTCTCTAGGCATATATTAACGTGAAGTTGGTTTTATTGCTTTCTAGAGGAGATAGTTGATAGATTGCTATCATATCAAGTCACACACCTGAAAGGCTAAGGAAATTCAAAGGGAAAAAAAGCAAGAGAAATGATGCAACGCAGATTGCTGGTGTAAGAAAAAAAAAGCAAGATCAGGTGTGTTTCTATACTAACATAGTTACTTGGCCAATATATATATATATATATATATATATATATATATTTTTTTTTTTTTCTTCACTTGTCAAGATTGCACAGTTGCCTTTGCAAGCAAATTTCCCATTTCCCTGACAATAGCCTTTTTTGGAGAAGACTATAGTTTTCCCAGAGGAAATGCAAAGACGCACTTGATTTTAATCCTGTCCTCTGAGAAATCTAATCTTGTCTAGCTGGAGATGTCTGTGAGTGTGGTATATTATTATTATTTTTTCTAAAATGCTTCTTGTTTATTCCAAACTTCATTAAATTCCATAACTAAAGTAAAATTGCCTTCTTGCGCTGCCTAGTGAACACTGACTTTTAAGAGTTTTTGCCAACTTTTTTCAAGTACCCCTGGCATGCTATCCAAGATAAAAGAAGATTAAAGGAATAAGCAGAGTCAGATCCCAGACATGTCTCTTAACAGTGGTTGTGAAGCAGCAGCAGCAGCCATGATCCTCATCTCCATTTATTCCTTCTTTCAGATTTTGTACATACTGTATAATTAACTTATTATGCATGCAAGTCTTGTCTCTGCCTGTTTGAAAACAAGCAAACAAACAAAGTTTTACTTCTAGTCTTACTTCTAAAGTTCTCCTTACAATCTTTACAATTGGACCTCACTATGCTAATCAAGGACAAATAACATTTTTTGTTTACCTGAAGTTCTGAATATTTGAAATACATGGCTGAAGTTTATTTTTAATAAAATGCCAGAGTGCCAAGATTTTTCTCATTCTTTACATTTCCCAACAGACTGTTTTGTGAATTATTCTAAACATGCTGCCAGTTTTTCACAGTATCTTTTATTGAAAGACACAGCAGTGCCAAGCAGGTAAGTACATTTATTTTTTAATCTTACAGTTTGTTTGTAATAAACATCAAACCAGTGTTTAGCTATAAAGAACAAGTGTATCATCGGAGTGTTGGAAATAAAATCAGTACATACTGAGATCATAATTATTTGCTTCAGCTAAATGTTTTTATTATGTGAGCTGAATATATTTGATTATAGTTTATGTTACTGTTGCTATCAATAAGCCATCACACAATGTATAGCTAGTGTTTTACTGCCATCATCTTTTAGGAATTTTGTTAAAAGTAGTATGCAGATATTTGGTTACTGTTATGTTGCTTTGCATTGCAAATGGTTGCAGCGTTTGAATTTTTCTGCCTCGTATTCAAACATATACCCATGGCTCAATCACAGCACTTGCCATCTCGAGTATCAAAACACAACACGCTGTAAAGGAGGCCGTGGATGTGGTGCGATGAAGTTAGCCAATCACAGCAGTGGTATTAAAGATCATGATCTAAATTCAAACCACCCACACGATCTTATTCCTATGTCTATAACACCTGTTTCACATTGCAAGCATCAGTGGAGCGGGAGCAGCGCATGTTTTTGATGCTGCTCTTGTTAATGAATAAAAGGGTCAGCCTTCACACTTTCGATGCGAACACTTTAATTCAATAACAGGGGCAGAGACAAAACATGCTATTCTCACGCTGATGCTTGCGATCTGAAACAGCGCGTTATACCAAAGACTTTAGGGGCTTTAGTTAAATCTTTGACAGTAGGCTACGATCATCACACTGTAACATGCAAATCTGTGTTCACACTGCCACTGTTCGGGAGTGTAACGGATCGGCCAGGCTCCACCACCACCCAATCACAGAGATCACTATCACCTGAGTTTTGAGCACCTGCACCTGTCACTCTGCCAATTACCTCATCACCAGTCAAGTACTTAAGCACACACCTCAGTCACTATCATTGTCCAGTCTCGTACATACGAAGAGGACTCTCTGACTCAGCTCAGCATTCTGTATACTTACCTGTACGACTTACCTCCTGTGTTCTCCTGTTATGTTCTGTGTCTCCATACTCTCACCAGTCTCCGAGATCCTGAGGTGTGTGCTCCGTTCCTGTGTCTCCGGTTCTCCCGATCACCTGCAAGGAAAGGAATTCAAGTTACACTCTTCATCTGTCTTCAACAAAGAAGTCTTAGGACGTTGTGACTCACCTGTTCACCACAGCATCATCATTAACGAACTCCTCTGTGCATTAATAAACATAGTTGTTTTTACTTACCACCTTTGTCCCGCCACTTCTGTTACAGGGAGAGAGTAGAAAAAAGTTGTTTCAATAACACATTACCATTATTTATGCCTTATAAACAATTAAATAAATTACTGGGATAAAGGTTTATAGTTTGGGTATAAACACTGATGTAGATCAAAATAGAGTAAATCACCTTTTGAAATTATTTTGAAACTTTAATATGTCTGTTATCTCTGGCGACGAGTGTCTGTTTGTCATTGGATCTCTTTAATAAATAATTCATTCACAAATGCTGATTCATTAAGGAAACAAGTCTTTATGAAGGAGACATTGACTCCATTTTAATACATTTTTTAAATAAATTTGTTCAAATAGGCCTATTGTTTTAATAGATTGACACAGATTTTAATCAGTAAATTAGGCAGTTATTTTCTTTTCTAATTTTTTTTAAAAAAAAATATTTTTATTTTTTTGCATGACTAATAATTACCTACACTTCAAGCTCTCGTAAAATTAAAAATGAAACACCCAAAACTCTATATGGGACCATAATGATGTAAAGAGTCCACTGAAGCATAGTGAAGAACCCAAGTGCAGTTTATTTACAACAGTGAAATCCAAACATAATCCAAACAGACGAAGACTTGACTTGAAACAGACTTGACATGAAACAGGCTTGGCATGGCATGAACAGACTAGACTCACCAACAGCAGGTTACAACATCAATACACGACAAGAAACAAAGGCAAGGACATGGCTACTTATAGTAAACAGTGAGGGTCACATGACATGAACAACCAATGGGGACAAGACACATGACTAATACAACCAATCAGAACATGACACATTGAACAAGGGAACCAATAG
>JAFVLL020036257.1:0-20668 GCA_021397915.2 Tor tambroides | reverse complement strand
ATCTCAATTAGCAGCCAGAGTCTTGCTGCACAATGTGAAGCAAGTATGGACACATTCTTGCCAAACCAGCTCTGTGTGTATGTGTGTACTTCTGCGCTTGTGTGTGTGTATGTGTTTAATTGAGCTCACCTCCCAGTGAACCAGTACATACTCAGTGCATGTTGTAAGCACATGATGGTTGGAGCTTGCCCACACTGCCTGTTCCCTTTCCTTCGTTCCCTCACTTTTCTCTGACTCACTTTTCCATGACACCTTGACTGCCTGTTGTGTCATTCCGTGAGTTTCTTTGGAATATTTTACTCAGACGTGCAGTGTGAGTCCTCTCTTTTAGACGATACACAGAGCCTTTTAAAATAGTTTGTATGTCATCTTAACCTCCGAGTGAGGGGGTCAGCCCCTGTTGAAAAGAGTGCTCAAGACGAAAGCGAGCAGGAGAATCCCACTGGATGTCTTTTATAAACCCTTTCCCCCTTTACATTCCTGCGCCATCCCGCTCTGCTCCCATCTCTGTCCAGGTGGCGAGTGAATGGTGACTGTAAACCTTCTCTACCCTTCCTACTAGCAGGGTGACTGTGGTAGGAAATAAGAGTGGCCTAATCAGGCCTAATAAGAATGTGTTAGTGACAGGGAGTGCTGTTGAAAGGGTTTGAGTCCTCTGTGGAGACACAAATAGACAGAAGACATGCCGTGTATTAAGTTACAATGTCTGGGCCGAACTAGAAGAGTTCTCTTAGTGTCTCCTACATAATGTACTAACACAAGGCATGACTTTACTGCCAGTTATTATAGCTACTGTCAGTGATACACAATGTTGTTACATGTTTTAACAACAAATAAGCATGCCACAATTAAAAAAAAAAGTTTTACGTGCAAAATTTTAAACTCATCATAGAACTGTATTCAGTTCATTGTGTGCATTGCATTTTACAATCTGTTACTGGTGATGTAGTGCAATGCACATTTTGTTGGCTTTAGACGTGTGACGCTTGTAATTCAGATTTTCTTTGTCACTGTAACAACATTTGTCTTTGATATCGTTTGCGATGCATCTGTATTTTTTCTAGCGTGAGAATATGATCCCATCTTTATCACATCTGTGTCATCAGCTGTGGGAGCCCTCGGGCTAACTCCCACCTCCAAGCAAGCAGAGAGACGGGGAAAACACAACAAAAAAAATGTGACTGTTTTACCCCCTTTAGAAATGAATCCTACTTAATTAAGGAGCAATGAAGAATCCACAGATAGCATTCTGTAATTAGCTTAAGCAGGGACTGCTGTAACCAGATCCACTGCATTAATGACAACATAAGGCCCTGTGAAAAGCATCATTGTTCTCCGGATAATTGTCCTTTTAGTTAACGGAGGGCAGGGGAAAGGCTCTCCTTGTTAGAGGATCTTGGCTGGGGCTGTCGACAGCCAGGGGCACAGATAAGAATGGGTACCCAGGGATGGGGCTGGCACTGGCCCTGTGCCCACTATGACAAGCCCACTTGTGCCCTCTGCTGAAATCCGGATGGCATGTATAGGAATTAAGCCTCTCCTGGGTGTGAAGGGGGGCACGTGTTAATGACATGCCCCTGAAGGCTAATGAGTGAAGAGAGATCAATAAAATAAGGCAGATGTATGCAAACAGCATGCTGATTATGCTGCCTAATGACGCCTGCTAGAGCAGAGCTGAGACGAGAGGGATAGGGAGGGGAAGGAAAGTGCCATAGAAGCACATGGAACATTTACGTCTCCTCGCACACTACCAAGGAGTGAATTAAATAGCTTCTACTCAAGGGGTAAACTGTCAACTGATTAAATGTCATGGATGTATATGGCAGTGCAACTTTTTTGTTTTCCTCTATGTCCGTGTTGTCAGTGTCACATTTATATGAAATAAACCAGTGTTTCCTGCACCACTGAGCCTACTGCCGTGGCAAAAGAAATTATATTTCATCTGAACTGTGAGCTTGGAGTCTGAATGGAATGTGATGTAAACACTGTGTAGTGCAAAATAATACCATGAAAGCACATCTTTCAATTGTGTTGTCTTCACCAACTGCAGACAACAACAAAATGCAATTAGTCTGATAGTTCAGTTCACAAGCAAATCACAAACAAGTTTTTATAACATAAATCTGTTAATGTTAATGTGTTGTAATTTAATACTTTTTATTCATAATAAATTTTATGTGTATTTATTAATAAGACTGTAAAGCTGTAAAAGTGTTGTTGATTGTTATTTTATGTTAGGTAGTGCAATAACTTAGAATATAGAATGTGCCTTCTTACAAAAGCTTTTGTAAGAATATAGTGGTGTTAAGTCACACTCTACTGTATTTTTCAAAACCACCTAGAGTGTTTCTGGTAATATTTAACAATAAGTTTTTTGCATTGGTTAATGCAATACCTACCACAAATAAGAAGAAGCAATACTCCTAATCTTCCAATCTTTTGTTAAACTTCTACATATCCTAACTTTTAACATTTCATTGTTAGTTATTAAAGACTGGCATTAAGCTTTTTGGAGGTAGTCAGGGGCTAGGGGTTAGGGTGCAGCCTAGAAAGGCAGGTAGCTTCACCTGTTTGGAGCTCTTTTCTTTGAGCTCCCCATTGTATCCAACCAGCCGGAGCTGTTAGAAACACGATATCTACCTTTAAGCAGAGAGGGAGAGCAGCCAAGACTTAACTGCTGTCTCATCCTGGCAACTGCATGGATGCTGTCTGCCTCCATTCATGAGGACTCAGGGAGATGGAATGAAAAGAGAAGGATGAGAAAAGTAAAAAAAGAAGAAAAAAAGAAAGTCCCCTCCCCCTGATCCCTCTCCGTTTATTCCAGGATCGGGTCCTCTGAGGAATGTGTCTAGCTCTGTGTACTTGTCCAATTCAGTCAGAACTAAAGACACAGTCTAAGTTCAGCAGATAAAGCCCAGGTCTGCACTTTCCCCAGCAGGACGTTGTTGGTGTTGGGTTTCAGTGTAGGTGACTGTACGTCTTAGATTTTGAGTGTTGTTCTCTTTGTTTCCTCTGACCAAGCCACTTGGGTTTACAAAACGACAGGCAAAAGACTTCATGAGAACAGACGTCCAACGCCGTGGCTTTGTGCCAGTCTCGAAGAAGTTGAGACGTTTGCTAAGGGATATTGTAAACGAATCGTCTGGTGGAATGAAAAACTGTCTGATGACATCAGAGCCAGCCACTGACGATGGGGTTGCCACTGTACGGCCGCATTATTTTAATGAAAACAAAGATCCAGCGTCCATCAAGCCAAACGACGTGCTCTGCAATGCATCAATTGTTTTATTGCATTGGCTTGAGAATATGATTACGCCTCTCCACTCCCCTTGGGCTTGAAATTAAAACCCTAGTCCACCGTTGAAGACCTTGGAGGACTTTCCAATAAGAGGCCAGAGAGCAGGTGGTGACCCCCTGTGGCCTTGGAGTATATTATTGACCAGGGTCCGGCACCCCAGTTGATTGCTTTATTGTATTGCTCGGTGGCTGGAGACCTCTGGTTGACCCAGGACTGGAGGGAGCATTGCAGTGACCCTCACCTTAGTGGAAGAGATATGTGGCTTTGACTTGCGCCTCGATGAGGGAAGGCTTGACCTGCAGGACTGCGGGGATAATGGCTCTTCTTTCAGTCACCTTCCTTCTGTCTCAGCCTGTAATTTAAAAGCTGTTGGGTCAGTGGTGTCCTCTGCATTCGGGTGGGGCTCTGCCCTGACTCCAGACCCAGTACATGACCCAGCGGTGTTCATCATGTCGTTCTGGCAGGAGGGAGGAGGAACAAAATGCCGATTAATCTTCTCCAAATAACAGAAAAATGCTGCAAGATCACTTTGATACTCAAGAGCTGGGGCTTGGAGGGAAATGAATCTACACTGCCGGGTAGCCAGTGACGCCTTCAAAAATCTCTTCATCATTGGAAATGAAGGGTCAGTAGCGTTAAGGCAGATGCAAGCCAGTTTAATTCAAGCTCATACCTCCCCCTAGTCGATATGAATATGCCCCAGCTGAAGACGTCATGGATTTCTTGCTTCCTGTCTCCGTTTCTGGATAAGACTACAAACCCCGGAGTGGTGATTGACACGCAGACCTGCTTGATCTCCTGTGCTCTCCATAAACTGTCACTCTGTCAACCTGATCAAGGCACTTCAGACTTGCAGGAGAAAAACCTCTCTAAACGCACATACATAAGCTTCTCACTTCCTTATTACTTTTTGTTTTCCTTTGTTTTGTCTTAAGTGCCAGTTTCCAAAGGCTTCCATCAAAGCTCCAGCAGTAAAAGCGGGTTGCTGAAATGTTTGAATAACAGCCTTGAGTGAAGCATACTTGATCCCTCTTACATGTAATATTACCAAAATACATGGCTTTCAATATGATGCGTTTCTCTTAAGATTATATTTCAAATTGACTTCTCTTTTTGTGTGCTTTTAATGAGGATGAGGAATGGATAGGTTTTAGATAATGAGCAGGCGGTGACAGGGCCAGCAGGTGTTGCTTTGGCTTCCTTATCCGTTCCGCCTCCCCCACACCTTATTGGCTTACATTTAAGTTTTTATAGCTGTTAGTTTTTGTCTTGGCTGTTGATCTTTAGATTGTATGTAGTCCTGGGTTCGGTTAGGCTTTCATCCCAGGATGTCCTATCTGTATGTTTGCTTCGAGCATAACGGCACCATATGCTTTAGTATGCAGAGCTTTGTTTGTCTAATGCAGGCTTGCTCACCGTGACCCAGTCAGGCTAGCCACTGAACTCCCTCTGCACCCGCCCAATGAAAAGAGTACACCTGGCATCATAGAGTTCACTTCAATTAATCCCTCTGAATTACAGTCCCTGAGCCAATTAAGCACCTCTCATCTTACACAGTCCCTCCCCAGCACGAGGCTCTGTCCATTGCTGACATCAACCGTTCAGCCCTGTTGAGAGAGGGGTTGGGCGTTACACCTTTGCTCTCTTCTCCGCATAGTCCATGCAAATTTTGACCCGATTTGGCAGATTTTATAGATTGCCTGATCCCTGAAACTCTCCCTAAAGTGGCGGAAATGAAGCACTGGGACCTTTTCAGAGTTTCCCAGCAGTGACGGCAACTCTAGATAATAAGCGTCAACAATGTTTCAGAGAATACCTGTTAGATAACTTCTCAGAAATGATTGATCTGCATTTCAGCACATGTGTGTGCATTTGTGGCACATTTTAGCGTATCTGTGTATCACTTCAAATACTAAGCCATGTGGAGCGTTTCCCATGTTGTGTTGGCATGTATACATAGCCTCCCACACGTGCCCAGAACCCTGGCACAGGCGATTCATTACAAACTTTCTGCTCCACCGAGCGATTTCATTCACAGTATAGCACTATATCTGGCAGCTTTCCCTTACCTTGTACACACACACACAGACGCAGCAGCTGCGTGTGACAGGTTCTCTAATGGTAAGGAAGATTGAGCAGAGCAGTACCGTGGCCTTAGGTTAAGATTCCAAGTGCCTTGCTGTTGATCTTTTAGTCCTGTTTCCTTTAGTAATCTAAAAACGCACGTCCTGACAGCAATCGAATGTTTATCTTGTTTTCTCTCACGCTTCCTCTTTGTCAAAACAGTGACATCATTAATTAAGCACAGTTTCAAGCTCTTCAAGGCCTGGCAGATTCCAGTTCCTCTGAGCAGCATACAGACTTCACTGTGTTATATTTCAATAGCATCTACTATGTGTTGATTTTAGAGTCAGTGATATATAGGAGTATATACAGTATGATACAAACAAACAAATAAAAAAATCTTTTTCTTTTTCTTTTTTTTAAATCTAATTTAAACAACAACAAAAAATGTAAGTAATAAAAGCTTTTCCTTACAACTGGAATATGTTTGTGTACACAATCCTAATCATTATTATTAAAAAAAAAACACAATTATTATTATTATTATTATTATTATTATTATTATTACTTACACTTTTTTTACACTTGACTTCTCTGACAGTTTTAAGAAATAAGGTTTTGCATTATTTGAATCCTTTTTCTTCACTGATATCAAGACAATGTGGCACTTCAATACTGAAATGTAATATATAACAAATATTGTCATATCTCAAGAGTGATATTGCCATATATGTTAGCTATAAGGTGATATATAGTTTTCAAAATTATGTGCATTCTCCGAGTATTTGAAGATATAAGTTTATAACATATATAAAATAACATATACAAATTTCTGTGTGCATGTGTTAATAATAATAATAATATATATATATATATATATATATATATATGATGATTTTTATAGTTTTTTATTTTTATATAGTTTATTTTATTTTTATATAGTATTATATGTAGCAGCTATATTTTTTTTTCATACATGCAACTTTATTAAAACAGCATTTATACATAAACATATAAAAAAATCTGTATGTTTGTTTTTGTAATACATTTTTTTTAAACACGTCTGTCTTTTATAATTAATTATATAATATCAACATGTATAAAGGTTTCTTTTTTTTTTACTTCATATGACAATATATTTTATAAATTGAAATGCAATATATTTGCGTATGTGCTCTTATATTTTGTATTCAATAATCAATTCAAGTAATCATTAATTTCATGTTTTAGATAGGACAAAAATAAACCATGTCACTGACTCTTTAATATGTAAAGATTTATTGGTTCTTCAGTATCGAAACATCTATAAGGTTCTTATCAGCTGGGTTATGGTAGGTCACCACCGGAGTGTCGCAACAGTGACTGTGTGCACTGTTGGAAAACAGAGCCAAAAACTGTTTGCTTACTGCACTCTGAACAATACAGCGTGGACTCAAGCGTGTTCTCTTTTCTTGTTGCCATTTTGTAACCGGTTTTAAGCTCAACCTCCTAATGAACAAGTCTCAGTTGCAGAGTGAGGACACAGACATGTGGCCTTTCTTTAAACATGCTTAATACTCAGTGCTTTTCTGCCTCTTTTACCCCTCTTAATCCACCCGGCCACCCCCCTCCAGCAAGAGATGATGGACGGGAATTTATCCCTTCGACTCGCAACAGTGAATGGGCCCTGTCGTTGTAGTTTGATGTGTTTGCAATGAAAAGGTCTCTGTGTTACTCCACCATGCCAAAGATAACTTTCTGGGTGTGATACTGATTTGTCTGTACTCAACACTTACTTGTTGGCATGTTCCTCAAGTCTGCATTACTCACGGCTCATTTTCTGGCCCATACACTGAGCCCTGGGAGACCTTTAGTTATTGCAGGAGGTGTGTGTGTGTGTGTGTGTTGGATGCGAGAGTTGGAGGGGGGGTTTCCATGTATCTTTGAGTCTCTTATTCTGCAGGTAATTACACAGCAATGTAAATTACAGCGAGGCAGCAAAGAGCCATGGCCCCTGCCGGCACTAGCCTGGCCCTGCATTCGTCCCTCCTGCCTGACCCTGCAGCTAACAGCTTAACACAACAAGCCACATCTTAGCATGGGCCCCTGTCCATGGCTGCCCTTGGATAAATCATTAGCAGATGATGCTTTCTTTTGAATTCCCTTTCTTTTTCTCTTTCGCTTTCCATCTCTACCTAACCCTGCCATGCAGTACGCATAGTTCAAAAGGAATCATATCTGGTTAATATTTAGCTGCCAGGTTCCCGGGTAAAGGGGTGGAGACTGTTGCTTTGGAAAGCTGAAACGCATAGGCACACATACTGAAGATATGTTTCTGTCCACGGAGGAATGTGGCTTTTCTTCCAGGATCTGACCTTTGACCCTGTTCTGACACATGACTGAGATTCTTAAAGCTGCACCAACGGCTTTCTCTCACTCCTTTTCTGCCTCTCTTTCAGGTCTCTCTGTTATTACGCACACATTGATCTGTCACCAGCAGTTAGAGCTCCATACTCCAGTCTCTTCCTCGGCTTTTAGACGTAAATCCTAAAAACATGACCACAGAGTGACTGGAGATCAGTGTTTTTCCTACCTCTCTCGCTCCATCTCTCTCTTACTCTCGTTCACCTTTTCTTTCCTCCTTTCTCTTTCTGGCCCAGCTGGGCTCCAGATGTAATCTGCATTTCATGTGGCGCAGTGCAGGGAGGCAAGCCATGTGAGCAGAGCTGAGACTGGGCCGGGCTTTGGGTCTGCCGTTCAGCAGTTCAGCTAGATGTTGCGGTTAGCGTGATGTGAACTTTGACAGTCTGTGTCATGCTTAATGCCTCACTTCCCAAACACAGCTCAGTGAGGCTGATTTATATCTAACAGGTGCTGCATTCAGTGCAGCAGCGGGGCTGATGGGATGGGGGACAGCTTGTGGCAGCCTCATTAAAGAGAGGAGGAGATAGAAAGCTGATTCTCTGTCTGACGTCCAAACCCGCCGGCAACAAAGCCTAAATGTGAGAGTAGAAGGAACTTGGACTCGCGAACAGTTGCCACGTTTCTGAGGTTTTTAACTATTCTTCTTCCTATCTCACATGCTTTGGATTTCCTCTCGCCCTGCTTGGGCTTTAAGGCGCGGTGGGCTCTCTGACCTCTGCCTAGTGCACAGTGGCTTAAGCCCTGGCAGACACCACAATGCCAGGATTGTCTGGGAGTGTTGACATGCCAGCAAACTTTGACGGGCTTATGTTTGTGGCGCGGTGTCGGTTTTCCCCCTGCCGCCCCTGTGAAGGCAGTCCTTAGCCTCCTCTCTCTTCTTTCATCTTTCTGTCAGTTTCTCTCTTTCACCTTCTCTCTGTTAGCAGTCTTTACCAGTTGGCCTGTAAACTTGGATCTGGATCCATTTTAAATCTTGATAATTAACTGAGGGTTTGCAGGTATCTTTTAGGCCTTTCTTGTAAGTCTAAGTCTTTGTCTTTGTAGGTGATTACAAGTCTTCTGTTTTCTGGTGGGTGTGGCCAGGCTGTGACTGAAATGGTCACAATTTCATAAATTAAAAAGTTGTGACAATTTTAGAGCAAGTTGTGACGTCATGACGATTTACAAACAAATGACTCTTTGGAACCAAGTCAGTCTGAAAGATTCACGAAACGGTTTTCCGGTTAGCAGTTAGTAGTTTAAGCCAGACTCGGTCAAAGGATCATTCAGAGCTCCAAAGGGATTCCCTCACTGAACTATGAATCACGTGCCCTTTATATGGCACAAAAACTATTTTGAACGAGAGCAAATTCATTTTAGGATTTCTAGTAATTTTTTATTCTTAGAAATGGGTGTGGCCTTGTCAGCCGAGCACTTTTTTCCACTCCAGGTAGGACATCCGTGGAGTGCCCTTCACATAATCAAATTAGCTTTCAGTTTGTAAACCCGACCTTCACGCTGAGCTCAGCTTTTTGTCACCCCTCCCCTGCCGAATGAAACATTCGTTGTGTGCCTCGACAAGTCAGAGGAAGACCATTAAATGTTTTCGAAGTTCCTCTTCACCCGGCATCTTTCGACACTAGCCTCGGGGCCACCTTGTTACACACTTAACTACTTGTATTCTCATAGTATTTTTCTCTTTCTCTTCCTCTGTTGAGAGTTATTCATTTCATCACCGCTGAGGAAGAATGCACGTCACTTCACTTGCTTTGCCTTGGCCCTTTTTCTCGTAAATACTGCGGGCTAGGTCTGTATAATGCGATAAACCGCAGGCGTCTGTAGTTATGGTTATGATTTATTGGTAGTGTCTACATACCACAAAACGATACAATTAGATAATGAAAGTTGTTACTGATCAAACCATCTGCAGGTGGATTGACTAGGTGTAGTTTAGAAAATAATAGTGTGAACATGAACAATTTGGTTGTTGTGTGTAAAACAAAGCTTTCGACATCATTACAGCTGTCAGCTCCCCTTTTGTTTATGTTTCTGCTGAAAATGAGCATGCTAAGCTTCCGTAGCAGCTCATAAAAATAGACTGTCAGTAAGTAAGAGCATGGGTACCTAATTGGAGATGCTCTTGTTCGAGAATAGCTGGGCTTTAAGAGTTAGTGCCGTCTCTTTAATTCGCCCCGGCAGTCCCTCAAACTCCCACCTGTAGCTTATCCTATGAGAGCAGCCTGAAAAAAAATGTTTAACTGTAATTTGTTCACTCTTCCTCATTCTCTTTGTTTTTTTTTTTTTTTTTTTTTTTCCTTTTTTTTTTTTTTTTTTTTTTTTTTTTTTTTTTTTTTTTTTTTTTAAACGTCCGGATGTTCAACACCAACAACACTCCGGCTTTGCTTCCCTCTGTTTCTCCAAAGAGCACATTATTCACATTATTCCTTGTACTTTATTAACACTCCATAATTCTTTAAAGGGGGTCGGGGCGGGTGGGGGGTGCAGTAGAAAGCCATCCTCCCTTGAGGTTTATTGTTTAAAGCAAGCACGGCTCTTTCCCAGGATAAGAGATTTAACTAAGCAGAGAGGAATTTGGGCCAGAACTCATAAAAGAAGTATTTGTGTACCAGAGAAAAAGTTTGTACTTTCTTTCCAAATCTTTGTCATTAATGACTTTAGCAAATGTGAAGTGGAGAGTGAATGGAGATGCAGTGTAGGGTCTTCAAAGAAAGCCTCTAATTATTTATCCAGGATATCCCGCTGAAGAATTAGAGTGAAGAAATCACTTCCACAGAATGGTTTCACTGGGATGCCCTTTAATCCCCCTTGTTTGTGCGAGCGTGCTTGCCTTTGCACCAGTATTAGATCCTCAGTCGCTATTTGAATACCCACGGCTGGGGCAGGACGTGTAGGAGATTGAGTTTTCTCCTCCTGAACCCAGAACAGCTGTCGCCCTCTTCACTCAGGTTTCCTCCGTAGTCTGCCCTCCCGTGCCATCCAGAAGGATCGTATCGCACTCCTCGGGTTTAAACGTTTAACAAAACACCAGGCCTCGCAGTGACTCCTCTGCCAGCAGGCTTGAAACCTCTCGGTGTTTCGGTGCCACCTTTGCTAGCCTGTAACTTTTAGTGCCCTGGCATGCAAGTTATTGGACCGTTTGTGAGTTTTACACTTGTTGACACAGAGTGTTAAACCCCAGAGTGAGCCTGTCTCCTCTTGCGTTATGATTCTCGTCACTTTCGGGACACCTGATAGCTTGGATTTGTTTCAGCGGAGCACTAAAAGGGTGTCTGCGCCTTTAAGAATGCCCTACTTGGGATATTTGGCTAATTCCAGGTGCTGTCTCTCCCGTCGCTCTGTTTTACCAGGTGCAGGACTGGGTCATTACTGAGGTATTTGTTTTCCAGATTAGTTAAAAAGGCCTTGGATTAGAGGCGGGTTATCCAAACTCTATTCAGCCTGCCTGTTGCTGATTGCTGAGTTGAAGCTCAGGTGCTCAACATGTAGTTGAAGAGCATATTTTGGCATTACTCACAAATAATCCTCCGTGACTTCCCCGTAGGGTGGAAAAATACAACTATGGGTCTTATACAGACCTCAAATCCAGTGTCCCGATGCTGTGTGCAGCTGAAGTCCCTCTCTCTAGCGTTTACATGGAGCTTCAGCGATTATGATAATGAACAGTTTTATCATCGGCCTTACAGTCAATAATGCGGCTTTTTAAGGTTTAATATTTCAATGGTATTGATCATCTTAACAACCGTGTTTGCGGTCGACTTGCCTTAACTGCAGCCTCAGTGAGAGGAGAGATGAAACAGTGAGGGTACATATGAGGGGGGAGATGTTTGGACATCAGGAAGTTGAGGAGGAAGTGATTGAGAAAGGGGGGAGAGGGGTAGTGGGCTGACTCAGAGTGCCAAACTCCTCATAGCAGATGAAATGTAATATTTCTTATATGTATAATAAATCAGTGGTGTCAGGGGGGAAGCATAGGGGATGGTGGTCTCATTATGTAGATGTTGACAGAGCTCAATCTCTCTATCTGACCCAGTCAACCATCCTCTTTTGCAAGACAGATAAGTGTGGTGCTTGAAGAAAAAAAAAACCTTTGTAGTTTGCATATTTCTCTTCTAAACTTCCACACTCACGTTTATGTTTTCTCTATCTGTCTGTCTCTCTTGTTCTGTCTCACTCCCTCACGAGAGAGGAGAGAGCTGCTTCCTTGAGCTATTAATAGAGGAGATTTGATAATTAATGAAAATGAAAGCCTTTGGGCCTGGCTGCCTTTGACACATACATACGCACACACTCACACATGTTTACCTAGATATCTAAATGGGGACTTATCCTTGACTTCTGTGGTTTTTAAATTACTTGTCTCTTACTAATCCTAGGGTTAAATGTAATATTAAATTAATATACCAACCCTAACCAATTGCAAATTTAGGATGAAAAAAAAACATTATTTTGCTTTGACATATATACTGTATATATGTGGGTCATTGACGTATAAGAATTTTCGACAGGCCAATTTTAAAATACAAAAAATAATAATATTTACTGTAATTGTTCAAAGATTAAGAATGTTGTGCATACATACATTCATATTAAAATTTAAAATTAAGTGATTAATTGGCCGTAGCCTTAAAAAATGTCATGTGGTGCGACCATGATTTATATTAAAATTAAATGATTTCCTTAACATGCTTAACATTTTTTAAAAATGTTCTCAGTAATTAAAGTGTTTAGAAACAAAGTATTTGCATTTGAGTTTTTGTAAATAATGACCTTTTATTTTTGTTCTATAATTTCAGAGTTGCCTTCTTAAATGTAGTTAACAGACTTATTTTTCCTGCAAATTGCGTAAAACTGATAAAAATGTTTTAAAAAAATACCATTCACTTAAGCATACTGTAGCAGTGATTCATATTTCAGTCACAGAAATGAGATATTTTATTTTTATTTTAATACAGTTATTGATATTATTGGTCACACCACATAATGAGTGGTCACTCCAAATGACAAAAATACCTTATATCATTAAAAATCTAATTAAAGAGACGTGTGAAAAGTGTAGCACGTGGCATTAACTGTAGGCATTTCTTTAGCCCCAGTTATTTCTGTATTTCTTTTATTTCTTAATTGACCCTTTCGCCGGGAGTTTGATTAACAGGCAGTCTGACATATTATAAAGCTGACAAACAAACCAGACAGGAGAGTAAATTAACGTTGGTGGACTTGAACTTGAAAAATGGTGTATTATTGACATCTTTTCATGGTTGAAACAAGATACCTTCTGATGTTCATTCATGTTTATTTCGTGCTATGACTAGTAAAAATGAAGAGATAATCGGTTCATGTGCCTCTTGAACTGAGGCGCTACAGCGATCTGTCATGACATGTTAAAGAGCCACAAAACAGTATTTGTTGTTTGAATTTCTTTTAAAAAATGACAAAATTTGAACACTGAGACTTTGTTTCATACTAAAAGTTACCAGCTCTGTCTTGTCTGTCAGTGTCCTCTTTGCTCCGTGATGTATTTTTCAATGCGTGAGAACATGATGTGTGGAATAAAAGTGCCATGGTTTGTCGGACGTAGCAAGAATAACTAAGGGGGACGGGGGAGGGGTCTTTGCGAATGGTCAATTTAGAGTAGGGGGAGGTTGCTGGCTCAGGTACTGAGATGACAACATGAACATCTTTCTTATAGTAGAAAATGATTTGTGGAGTTTGTGCTAGACTGCAGGGCCAGAATTAACATGCTGCCTATGGTGAGCATTTATTGTACTTTGCTTGGAAGTATAATCTGGTAGAATAGATTAAAATAGTTATTAATAAATAAATAATAAATTACTAATAAATGCATAATTACCAAACTAAAATTACATGCTCTGAATTATTTTATTTTTTGCATTTTTTTCTCATATTGTACAAAGATTAAACAAACCATCTGAAATGACCCAAATTGCATAAAAATCTATTCCAAATTATACTAAAATAAAGTATTTTATGTATATAAACCATCAATTGAATATAAAAGCACAAAAACTGCCAATCTGGGACATATATCTACAATGGAAAACACTCTGCAGTGGTCGCACCACATGATATTTGGTCGCACCACATGATATTTTCAAATTCAGTCAAAATTTACAAGCACAGAATTGGTCACCTTAACAAAACAAGCTAGCTTCCCACAAAAGGTCACTATGAAATTTATAATGAAATCAATACTTGCAGAAATAACTTAATATTCATTGTTTTTTTGAGGTCATACCACATGATATCCAAATGTGGTAACTAAATACCAGCCGTTAAAAAGGTTCTTTTTTTCCATATTTGCAAGAGACTTAAAAACCTGCTTGATGCTTCCATGGGTCATTGGCAAATTGCTATATGATGCAAAGTCCTATCTTTGAATGGATTTCAACATAAAAGTCCCAAATGGTAGTTTCTTGATGAATTCACTTTCCCATGATATTTTATAAAGTAAAATCATCGGACAAAGTTTGTGTAACGTAAATACGTAATATATATATTTCATTTAAAGAAATAGTTTAATTTAGCTCAAAGGAATCATTTATGATTTTGAGAATTTGAACAGAATCGCTGTTTTAATGGCTGATCACTGAGCGGCAGCGATTCACTGAAGAACGTATAACAATCAACTCTGCACTGGATATTAAAATCAAAATGGTGATGAAAACACTATTTAATAGCACAGTAACAAGATCGACAGATTAAAGACATTAACTTGTGAGGCACAAAACACAGATACTTCTCTTTTCAATATAAACAAGATTTTATTTATATAAAACCTAAGACATAAAGCTAAGCTAACACGTATGAACACAAGCATTCACACAGTCACACGTTGCAGGAAAGAGAAAGCAAGGAAGGATGAGTTAAGAGTAGGAAATGTGAAATCCCAAGTTCTGACAATATGTGCAATTGCCTAGACCTGAACAACCATCAATCACTTATTTAACCTGTTATTGAGTTTCTCAATGAGGCTAAAATTCATATTAAATGCACCAATCCAGCTAAGTCTGGAGTTGTTACTGCCTTTGCCTCTGGGATTCCCTTTTGTCTTCGTCATTGCAGAAGGAGGTTTCCCCAGGTTGCTGATTGGCTGGAAGTTCAATAGTCTTTGAAGTGACGTCTTGAAACGTCGGCTCTTGGCTGAAGTTGCTGAGTTGTGGGCTGGGAAATTTAGGCGGACATTCCGAGTTTGGACTTCGGAGACACGGCGTTGGCAAACTTAACTTAGCACACGAAAACTCAACGGAAAGAAAAGAAATTAAAGTAAAAGAATAAAAGGATGTAACGAGACTAGGTGGTTTTTCTTCTCATCATGGTGTTAAGTAGCAGCTGGCATGTAGGCCAGAGCACATGGCGCTCAAAGAGCAGCGTCAAAACGCGGTGGCAAAAGAGAGCATTTTTTTTGAAGAAAAGATTTGAAGAGAAGTAAGAGTTGGGTTGAAGAGAAGTAAGAGTTTGATGGTGTCCTTAGTTTTAAACTCGGCTTTCAGACCGTCCCATCTGGACGTCTTGACCAATTAGAAATTATCTTAGCTTGGGGTGATGCTCTGTTTCTGCCCCAATCGTAAATCATGTTATGTTATCTGGTCAGTCACATAATTCGGTTTCCGCTCTTGTGAAATATAATTTCAGATAGGATTTCTATAAGAAAGATTATGATACATTTTACAATGAATTAATTGGAAGAAACATTTAAAGCATGAATTTTCAAACTCCTACACATACTAAACATGAATATTACCCTTTAAGGCTTAAGCTATTCAATACTTATTGAAAGCAAGAACTTTGTGGTAGATTAAAACAGGATAGTCAAATGTGTGGGTTACATACATGATATGGAGTTATGCATAAAAGATTAGTTCATTAAAAATGAAAATGAAAGTCTTTTAAAGATGAGATTTTAGGTGCATATGGAAGCACAGTCTTTGAAGTTCCGCATAGAACAAAAGGGTGTTCTTTGAGTAAAGGAATTTTAGTCTGGTCTTTGTCTTGATTGTGGGGGAGAGGCCGAGCCAAGAGAGTCTGTAGCTGTTGTTTCCTATCACAGGTTTACATGTGATTGGCCATCTCTTTGACCATCAGTCTTGATTGCTTGCCCCAAATTTGACGATCTCCTTCCTGTGTTGGACTTATTAATAAATGTTCTTTTGTCTCAATGTTGCAAGCTGTTCTGTGAAAGAGTCGGTTAGTTTGCTTGCTCCAAACTAGTTGCAGCTAGGATCTGGACAGATTTGGACTGTTTCTGTTTCTTGCTGGAATTCCAGCTCCTCATGTTTGTCGTTTCAAATATCTTAAAATTCCAATCTGATTCAGTCTCTGATATTCTACATTTGTTTGTATATTATGACGGAGATATAAATACAAATGATTTGCAATTTTATACAGTATTACAAAACACTTTGGAAATTATGCCAAATAGTGCAGAAAATTAATCTGAATAAATTTAGGGTAATTTCAAAGATGTTTACAAAAAAAAAAGTTATGGCCGGACAGTCGCACCACATGATATTTTGACACTTTGAATAACAGAAAAATTACAAATAACTAATGTTTTTTGAAAAGTTAAAGTGAGTTCATACATGGGAGAGGCCCTTCATATATATGGCATCTTTTTCATGCATTTAAACCTATTTTTAACAGAGAAAACGCAATCGGACAGAAAGTTTAGGTGTCACATTTAAAACTGTAGAAATTAAAACTGTAAAACCTTTGATGGCAAAATTGTTGTGTAATTTTTAGCTAAATCTGGAAAACTTCAGAAATATTAAATAAAGCAAATAAAAAATCTTAAATAAAGCAAAATAAGGTTGTTTTTTAGCCTAAATTTGGAATTTAACCCAAGGCTTAGTAAGAATTTTAAAAACCACAGAAGTGAAGGATAAGTCCCCATCTAGGTAAATGGATTTTCTTGGATTTTACTAAGCTCTGACAATTTTTTTTAAGCAAATTTGTTGTCAAAGCATAGTATAGTCACACACACCCACATAACCCTTTATTGGAAATGCAGTCTGATATTCATATGGTTTGTGTGTTTTTGTTGTCAGACCAACTCGCACTCTGCCTTTGAACATGCAAGTTTCAAGTCAGAATGCTTTGTGGTATTTTTTCAAAACTCATCTGCTGGGTTCACAGTGAACACATCCTAAACACGCCTTCAGTATGCATGTGGAGAAAACAACCTGTAATTAATTGTTTGTTAGAATTGATCTAGTTCGCAAATGCAAAGTGTACAGGCAGGCACATGAAGACACAACATTCTTCACGAAGAGGTAAACAGGCAAATGCTCTCTCTCTCTCTCTCTCTCTCTCTCTCTCTCTCTCTCTCTCTCTCTCTTTTTCTTTCTTTCTGAGAAGTAAGTAGGCTCTCTCCACTCCTCCCTCCTATGTTGTGGAGCATGCTGTGCGCACTCAATGTGCCTGGGGGTGAATGGAGGGCTTTTTGCAGCATGAACATGATCACCCATCTCTGATTATACATCAATACCTTTATCCCTGGGATAATTTATGCACTTACAAAACACAAAGCTTTATCTGAACCAACCACTGGGGAAGGTGGAGGCAAATAATGTGCTATTACTTTACTGTAAGATTTGTTAAGAAAAGAGAGGGAAAAAGACAGCATGCAATGGCCAAAACAAGAAATATTTTACTGTTCTAGAAACGACAACCTCCCCTTATTTCAACTTATATTATTATTTTATGTAATAATTTAATATGGTTCATCTCATGTAGGTATATTTTTAACTTGATAAATATTCCTACACTATAATATACCTGTAATATAATAAGATCGTATTGAATTTTCTAGTGGGAAAAAAAGCTTCTTTGCACACGATGTCAAGAAGAAACGAGTGGCTGTTGGGCAAATGGAAGCGCTTACCAAAAACAACAGTGAGTGGAGAATCTCCAACAGTATGCATTTTTAATAGGGGAATGTGGATATGTTGAGTGTGGTATTAGCTCTGTGGCTGCGAGTGGGCTGGTGTGAAGCTCATTTGTACTCGTGGCCCCGTTCCTCTGCCAGCCCCCCATGCTGCCTGCTAATTGGCAGGAGACTGGGAGCTTCCTGCTGCGTGTTCGCCACTTTCCCCTCGCTCTACCACCCCACCAGCTCTTTTTTGCCAGCTTTCCCCTCCGAACTGAGTAATTAACCCACAGCTAATTAACCACTTCTAATTACACCGAGGAGCCTGTTTCTTTCGCACTCACCAAAAGTGATGAGCCACTTTGCCAGCGCGCGGATTCCCCTTCAGCTGCCTTTGAACCCGCTCCAGATTTCATCGGCGGAATAATGGCGCTAAAAGCAGCCTGACGTTGCATCAAATGCTTTGTCAGGAAAACATTTTTATGCTCCCTTTGTTTTGCTACATTGATTGCGTTTACAGATCTTATGCTGTTACCCGAGAGCGAAAATTATCACCAAGATTCAGTTTCAGCCCCTAGAACAGCGAACGCTATTGATACCTCGGAATCAATTCGTTTGTGTTCAGGCCAGAGACCAATTAGTAACAGATGAGTTTGCAGATGTTTACTGTTACATAAAGTCACAGAGGAGTACCTCCCATTTCCACAACAAACATAATCTATTAACTAGTGCCAGCGTGCAGGTAAAGCGCTCGGGCCTCACTCACTAATGGCTGTGGCTCTGGGAGCGATGCATGCTGGGTACCAGCGTTTAGTCCCGTTTTCAGTGCCGCGTTGGCAGTAGCAGCGGATAGCTGTGCTCTCTCATCCCTTACCCACAGCCACGCTGCACTGATCTCTCTTTCTCTCTCTATCGCTTTTCCTCCCTCTCTCCACAGCCTCAGTCTCATCACAGCCGCTGCTATTTCTGTTGCACAGACTGATAGCTTAAACTAAAGATCATTGATTTTACGGGAAGCAGTGTTTACAGCCAGAGTGCCATTGACCTGAGCTGACTTTTTGCCTTCTGACACAGCAACTCCTCTGAAGTGTCGCTGTGTCTACATTAAACGTTCAGGACGAGGAAAAGGAGGTGGAGGAATTTTTCAGTCCTCTCTGTTTACCTTTGCTCGCTAATAAAGCTGAAATTGAGTAAATGGTGCTGACTCAAAATACCCAGTGTGGAACTTCAGCAGAAGTGCTTTTGAATTATATAAGAGTCATGACATTCTGTCACTGTTGTTATTAATCATTTAACAAATGAGGCATTTTTATGTAATAATAATAATAATAATAATAATAAAATGTATGTATTTATTTAGAATAATTGAATCTATAGAATTTACTCTTTCTTATTTGGTGTGGTTTGTATCTACATTTTTATCATGTGTACCCCTACATTCCCTCTAAATAACATATATTATATTATATTATATTATATTATATTATATTATTAATTGCCTCATACAAGAATTCACTTTAAATGAACAGCAATCAACACATTGTTTGGAAAATGTTTATTTAGATTTTTATAATTATATTTATTATGTTTATAGGTATAATTTAGCATTTATTTACTTATTGAATAACTGTACTTTTGGATTCTTTGCTTTGGCTTTGGAGATATATGATGGGAGGAGAATAAGGCAATGCTATGTTATGAAAATAATATGAATAAAGAGCACTGCTGCAGAAATCTTCCTCATTGTCCTTACATAAATACTGTATGTGTTTTGCACATGTAATGAGCTACAAGTGTCACAATAAATACTTTGTGAGCGGTAATGTTTAAGTTGTAGTTTCTGTTTTATTTTTAACAAAGCAAAATTCAGGCATTTTAGCATTAAGATTGATAATGCAGTAGTGGGGTGAACAGTTTCTCTACATATGTTTGGCCATCTTTCAAAGATGACGCCTTCTCACCCAGCTTCAATGAATACATCCCCTTGTGCAATATCAGGAGGCCCTCCCCGCTTTATCAATAGGAACCTTCCCTTCCCACATCTTCCTGTAACTTGCCTAGCATTTATGGCATTGATTTTTCAATAAGCGCCCTAACCCTGTAGTGGCCAGCCTGTGCGATGCCTAGATCTAGCGGGAGATGGGAAAAGAAAAGCAGGGCCTGCTGCAGACCACAGGGAGGTGATGATGAAGCCTTTTTCTTCCTCTGAAAGTCTCTGGAAGGATACGTTCTCTACATATTGAGGGGTGCTGGGGGTGGGGCGTGGGGGGTCAGGTCGCACCCTGTGGCGGTTCTGCTCAGCCCCAGCTGAGGAGTTAATTCCCCAGGAGAGGGTAGGGAGCGCTGGGCCTCTGGAGGCCTGGCCCCTAGGCAGGTGATTGTGCGTGCTTATAATCAGACGGGTCCTTAGCCTTTAATTCCCCCCTTGCTCAGCCAGTAAATCCCACCAAATGAAAAGGCCCATAAATAAAAACTTATCTCATTTTCTATCCCCTCTAAATGACATCCAGACCCAGCTTCTGACAGTGTTCATTATGTACTGCGCTTTTTTTTAATCGTTAGAAACCTTATCTACTTTGTTTGGCAGGTTAAGAGGGAATGTTTTCTGTTCTGCTTAATTTGAGTTGAGAAGAGTTTCTGTGTCCCTCTAAGAAACAATTGAATTCCTGACTCACAGCTTCATTGAGAGGGTTGCTTAATGAAGACGAGGCCTTGATGACAGAATGTGTAGGATATAAAGGAAACGATGTTTTATACATATTTTTATGGAGCGTTTGACTCGGTGAGAGAAATGCCTAATATGCCTTTCTCGCTTGTCTGTCTGAACCTTCGTTAGTGTAGGAAAGAGATTTAAGATTCCCTTCTTTAAACAGGTGTTGCTTCGGAAGCAGACCTTGAGCGGACAAACTACATTATATCTGCCCGCCCATCTGCGACTGGCAGACTCCAGACAATCCTATTGCACATCAGTAACCACTGCAGGTTATTGAATTAGACCATCTCCATTTTAAAGGGCA